>VWYP01008906.1:0-86336 GCA_013400435.1 Pycnonotus jocosus | reverse complement strand
CCGAGAGCGGCCTGGCCCCGGGCATGGCGGCCGGAGAGCGGGCAAGGTCAGGGCGGGCGGGCAGCGCCGGCTCCAGGGCCCGCGGCGAGAGCACACACACACACACACCCCCCTGTGCGAGAGGGCGGGGGTACGGCCCCTCCAGAGGGGGCGGGCAGGGCTCGGAGCGGGGCTGGAGCGGGCACTGCTCTCGCTGACCAGCAGGAGTGTCCACCCGTGCCCGCGGCCGGTCCCCAAAGCCATCCCACGGGCCGGCCGCGGGGAGGGCAGGGCCCTGGTGTGAGAGCCCCGAAGGAAGGTCACTTGCATAGTGTGTAAGCAGAAATACTGAAAAAGAATAAACTTACTACCGTCGTGTACCGCGGGCATGAGAGGGGCGAGCGGTGTCCCAGCGGCACTGGGGCCCCTCGCTTTCCCGCCGGGAGCTGCCGCTCTGGGCGCAGTGGAGCCCTCCAGCCGCGCCTCCAGCTTCATGCCGTGTTCTGCTGGGCGCTCCTTGTGTGGTTCTTTTGAATCCCAAGGGTGTCGGTTTGCTGAGGCGCTGCCTCCTCCTCCCCGAGCCTCCCGCTCCACGTGCAGCGAAGGGCATCGCGCCGCTGGGACGGCAAGGTCAAGAGCCGGGTACCAGCTGGCTCCATCCTTAAAAATCCCGTCTCTGAAATTCTCGGCCGCGTAAAGGCCTGAAGGGGAAAACTTCTGTAATCTTCTAAAAAGAAAAAGGAAAAAAAAAAAAAAAGGCTCCGTATACCACGTAGTGTACATGCGACCTTAGGGCCGGCATGTGTCTCGTACACATGGGTTTGTGTGGGAAAGAGTGAGGGCTGTGCTCCAGAACCGCGCACTGGAAAGGGAATGAAGCTCTTAGGAATGCTGCCTGCTGAGGGAAGTCAGCGTGGCCTTCTCCAGCACCCACCTTGGCTCTTTATTTGTAGAATTTTTTTAAAATGTCGTTTGTAAGAGTTCTCTCTAAAAGAGGTTCCTTTGAGACTAGAGCCCAGTATATTTTTGTTTACTGAAAATGTTAGCTTATGAATCAATTGGAGCTCTTCCAGCTCTTGTGCTCTCAGGAGGTAGCATTTCAGGGAGTCATAGGTAAAAATATTACTCTTCAAGTTCTTTATTCATTAATGAAAAATCTGGATGGTATTATTAAAAAAAAAAAAAAGGCAGTAATGTTCCTCTGTTTCTTGTGGTAGCATTTAATTTCTGTGCTAAAGTTTTTTAGTGTGCCCAGTTTACAGAAAATCTGAATGCATTGCAGCATCACCTTGAATCTTTAGCTAAGCTGTGGTCATCTTCTGCTGCAAATTCTAGCCATCTGAGAAGGGTAGCCTAAGGAAGAAACATTAATTTCTTGCTGCAGCCATGCTGTTTCTAGGTGTCTGCTGCTGGTCACTGTCAGGATGTCCAGCTAGGTAAAATTTTGGTCTGGGTGGTATGGCCACTTTTATGCCTGTTTTTGAGATTAGTGAAAAGATGTACATTGATCAAAATCACAAGTTTTCATTGATTGCAAATGTGTATGTAACATCACAAGTTGTTGTTGATACACAGTTTCTGCTCTTCTGTTTCCTTTGCCTTTCCTGTTGTTTTTAACAGCCGGTTCTGTGTGGGGGCTGGGGCAGGACTTTGGTCTCTCTAGTTGTAGTCAAACGCAGATCCTTGGGTTTCATAGTGAAGATTCTTCTTAGTTACTCCTCAGTTATGTATTGATCAATGAAATCATTAGATGCTGTCCAAGTGGCTCTTCATTAACTGGCTAAAAGTTACATTGAGGGGATATTTCTCATTGCTGGCCAAATGCTTGGAAAGTTTTGAATTATTAATGGAATTTTGGATGGCTTGTGATTTCAGATAACTCAACACTTTGGGAAGAGGGTTCAGTTGTAGCAGTCTCCCATGTAAATGTATTTGTATGTACATTTGAAAAGGCTGACTTATGAATTTGTCTGTTTGTTTTTCTTTAACAGCTGAAAGCTGACGTGGTCCCAAAGACAGCAGGTGAGGCAGCATCTTCAGAATTTCATACTTAAATACATGAGTTATAGATGGTGATTTGCAGGAATGAGGAGGTTCTTTTACCCTTTACGACTATTTTTTCATGTTCCATCCCCATTTGTTGTATGGAGAAATATGACAGGAAGTGTTACTGAGGAGATGGATTTTTTTTTTTTTTCCGAATAGTTTCATTTTGCAATTTGCACCAAGATAGTACAGTTCACATACTGGGTTAACAGTGGTGAATAAATATGTTTAAAACCACACTAGCTGTCGTTAAAATCAAACCCCAGAGCAAATGGGGAAAGGCAAATCAAAGGAGTAGTCTTTCTTAGAGTTTCCAAAGAGTATGGGTCCCTAGCTGATTAGTGCATTCATTTTAGAAAGTTCTTGTGGTTTATCGTTTGTTTCCTTCCCCATCTGAAGCTGAAAAAAACTTGCACTTCTTAATTCCTAGTTCCTATACAAATATCCTTTAAAAAAGACGTAATCTCGCAACTGCTATAATGAACAAAGGCATGAAAGTCAGAAAATGAAAGTTGTGACCACAAGCAAAGGTGGGGGAAGTCGGGGAATTGGGAGTCACAGAAAAATAAAAGAGAGATGAGATGGAAAAAGCTTATGTTTGTACCCTGTCCTGAGGCTGAATAAGGTTTATTTTCTTTGCTTTATAATAGGGTTTTTTTAAGTATGGAAATAACTAATAGGTTGATAATACTTTAAAGATACAATAAAGTTTTCGAAGCGTATAATCTTGGGACGTGGTTAATCTAGTTGTGTTTGTATTGCCACAAATGATGCAGAATATAATACTTTATGCTTTGCTTCTACAGAAAACTTTAGAGCTCTTTGTACTGGTGAGAAAGGATTTGGCTATAAAGGATCCACTTTTCACAGAGTGATTCCTTCATTTATGTGCCAGGTAATGTTGGGTTTTTAAAACAAATTTGTTAATAAATTGATTTTTATATTATTTACATATTTGTAGAGACAGACTAGTAGTAACATTTGAAATGGCTCTGCTCTAACCTTTGCTAACAAAACAACAAAGAAGTGACCTGCATTTCTGATCTTTTTACAATGGCTGTTGCTTAGCTCATCTTTTGTACACATAAATGTGAGTTTCAAGTTACATGTAGATGGTCAAAAATGCCTGTCTGAAAAGCTTTCTGCTGTAGTATAGCAGTGTACTTTAGTGTGGGGCAGAGTTGACAAAATGACACTTGCTTGGGAGAAGCAGTTGTGGGTACAATGACAATCACCTCACTGTTCTAAGTGAGCTAAGCAAACAACGTGTCCTTTCCTTATTCCCAGCAGAATAATCTGTTCACAATAGACAATGTATTTTAGTTTTGGGGGGTTTTTTATGTCTCTGTAATACGGAGGGGATGAGGAAACCAAAGGGGTTGCTTGGGGTTGATTTTTGGGGTGATGCACCTGAGATGGATTTTTTTTGGTTTAAAGAACAGTGAAATTCTTTTGAAATTCTGGATAAGAGCCCATGCATATCAACATTTTCTTTCTTAAACAGCAGCAACTAAAATAACAACAACAACCATTTTGAAAGCCTCTTTTTCTACTGTACTTTGCAGATGAGCAGGGCAGAGCTACTGTAGTACACTGGATTCCTGGTGATCCTCTCTTACCTTAAAGAAGGTTGCATTTCAACATTTCATTGTTGAATGGCTTTGTAAAAAAATCTAAGAAAATTTTAAGAAAGTTTGAAAGTTATAAGTAAGCATGCTTTATTTATTAACTGATTACTGATGGTCTCCCACCGTCAATTATTTTTTTAAGCAAAAACCACATCTGTTGGAACAAGAGGCCCTACTTGCATGACCTATTTCTAAGAAGAAAAAAGGGGACAGGTGTGCTGTAAAGAACCTATTTTTCTGCCTTTCAAATGTAAACTAGGGTTTTGTGATACTGACAGAGGGATAGAGTTTAGAAGTCTTTCTGGGATCAGAAGTACATAAATATTAAAAAAACCTATGAAGTCTACTTTGAATTCTGTCACGAATTTGTGAAGTTCCATGTAAGTCTGTTCTTCTTGCCTGCTCTGCTTTGTTCCCCCAGATGGACTGGAAGTCAGGATACTAGATGGTTAATTCTGTGGTACAGTATCAACAAATTTGGTATCTCTGTGGTACAGAGATAACAAATTGATGTTTAGAATTACTCAGAGGTCATTGCTGAAGTGGAAATACTGTCATAGGTTTCAGCAATTTTTAAGTGAGAGAAGACAGTAGTGACTTCTGCACTTGTTGAGATGGAGTGTTAGTGTGATTCAGGTAATTGGTATGGCCTAATTGAAGGCCATCATATCCGGGATTTGGCAATTCCATGTCTCCCCGTGGCATGCAGCACATAGTTGTGGAACTGCGTGGGAGTAGCTGTGACACCACCTGTAGGAGGTTACTCAGGCTGATGAGGGGAAGCTGAAGGTCACATGCAGTACCTGTTGGGTATGAGCTCTCTCCAACAGAGGTGGTGTCACTCCTGCAGAGGAGATGGCGTGTGCTGGGAGCTGTGGTTAGGCGCCACCTTCACGAGTCACTGTGGCTGCGTTTTTTGTTTGAACTGGTTTTTTGTGTTTAACCTGAGACAGGTGGTAACATCTCTTCTGGCAAGCAGCATGGAGTCAGCTAACATCAGCTTAACATAGCTCTGGTGTAACAAACAACAAAACCTAGAAACAGGACAGGGTAATGATGGAGATCCTGACCAGTGTTTAAACCTGTTGGAAGAAAGGAGGAGGGAAAAGGAGTTGGGAGGTCTTGCCTATGGTAATGAACATAGGTGATTTGTTTTGAGGCCTTGGAGGTATTTATTAAAATTACTGCTGTTGGTTGCATCACATTTGGGAGAAAGGCTGTTAACACAGAGAGATGGTTGTTGGAGTTATGGATGACAGTTGGAGAATATCAGCAATATCTGGAGCAGAAATCTACTCTTAGCCTGACTACCTTCATCTAGTTACATGGTTCTAAATTGAGTGGCCGTGCTTACCCTTAACTTGAAGAACATTTGTTGATGTTGTCACTTTTAAATTAGAGCAAGCGTATGTATTTGCAATAGCATCACTTTTGATATGAAATAGTCCATGTGTGCTAGCAGAGCTAATACCTGTTTCTGTTCCAGGGTGGTGACTTTACAAATCATAATGGAACCGGTGGAAAATCCATTTATGGCAGCAGATTTCCAGATGAAAATTTCATACTTAAGCATGTAGGACCTGGTAAATAAACCTTTTCTTTTTACCTTCTGATGACTATAACCTATAATGAAGCATTGTTTATGAAGATGTGTATTTAAAAAAAGGTTTTTAGATTTGCAGGTCACTTGGTAATTACAGAAGTATTAAAGAAATTTAAAAATGTGTTGTCTCTGGCATATGCTTATTTGTATGGACTGCTCTACAAATATATGTCAGCCCATAAGGGGCTTAAAAATCCTCCAAAGGTGAAATTACTGCTTTCATAAGTCATAGACTTAATTTTCTACTTGGAAGATTATTGCAGGAGTAAAACAAAGCGATCTGGGATTTCTTATTTAGTAGGAAACACAGGTATGTCCTTTCAAGCTCAGATTAAAGCCAGAAAAAGCAAAGGAAAGGCCATACAGAAGAATATCTGATTGAATTCTATAGTCTGTCTTTTTTTGCATTGTTACTTCCTTGTCCCAGGAGACTCTTGCTGTTGAACCAGAGGAGAGGTTAGCTGGTGTTAATTGCGTTCAGGGCGTGTACACCTAATTACATTACCAACACTGTTGCTCTGGAACCAAGGGAGGCTGGGCAGAAGGGAGCAGTACAAGGCAAAAAATTGCCTTTAGAAATTAAATGGAGGTAATGTGAGACCATCACATTTTCTGTCAATCTTTAATCTAAATGTGCGGAGGAAAATTGTCTTTTCCGCTGCATACTTGTTACACCAGTCTAACGAGCTGCTGCTGCTGTTCCAGGTGTTCTTTCAATGGCCAATGCAGGACCCAACACAAACGGATCCCAGTTCTTCATCTGCACTGCAAAAACTGATTGGTAGGTTCTCAGCCCTGCAGATTAACATCATTAATTGATGCCTGAATCTGGAGAGTTTAGGGTTTTCATAGGGTTATTTTGTTGGGGGGGGTGGGCCGTGTTGCTTGTGGGTTGATTTTTTTTAATTTGATTGGTAGGTTCTTTGTTTTGTCTCTATTTCCAAATTACTTGATTCCAATGGAAAATTAATTGCTTTTGTTACTTGAGGGAGGAAGGGCTGTGACACCAACAAGGCTGCTGTCCCTCAGAATGTTTCTAAGGTCCAGAGCTAAAGTCATGTTACAAAGCTTCATGTCACTTGAAGGGCAGTTGAGCCTTTGCCATAGAGTTGGTCAGCAGGTGAGAGCTATGAAGATCTGCTAACACTGTCTTTATGTTTTAAGTAAAACCACCTTTGTGTATTTGTTTTACAGGCTAGATGGAAAACACGTTGTTTTTGGACATGTAAAGGAAGGAATGGATGTAGTGAAAAAAATCGAGAGCTTTGGTTCCAAGAGTGGAAAGCCCTCCAAAAAGATTGTCATTACTGACTGTGGCCAGCTGTCCTAACCTTTTGCCCTACCCTTCATGACAACTTGGATGCTGTGAAACATGAATCATAAAAACACCCAAACATTTCTTATCTCACGAGTAGCACCTATGGAACTATATTTTTTATTTAACTTGGTCCAACTTTTATACTTATATTGAATAATATTGATGAAAATAATAACTGAAGCATGATGTAACTGCGCCACCATGGTAGTCACACTGGTTTGGTAGAGTCCTCTTTTGTTTTGCAAGAAGTGCTAAAGTCACCCAGGGTGTACCTGACTGCAGTGTCGATACTGTCCTTAGAATCTGGATGTTTCAGGTGTTAGAATGGGTGGTGGAGTTGACAGCAGGGGTTCTGCAGTTGGGGGTTAGATATGAATTGAGAAATGCTGTGTTTCCTTTGGTGCTAATAAATGCTTATTCTGTTGTTCGTCTCATCATTTTGAAGCAATACTGCTGACCAGTGCTCTCAAGACTGTCTGCAACAACACTGGCATTTTCTTTGTGTCTCAGTTAAATTCCAACAGATTTAATGAGCAACTGTGGGTTTCTTAAAAATTCATTCTAGTTTAGTCTTTCTTCTTATAGTCTCAGACTACTTTTTAAAAGTAAACTCTACCTTACCTGCTTCAGTGGAGCAATTTGACTTTTGGGTTAATTGAATTGCTTTAGGTTGAGTTAGGCTCCTACTGAAGCTCTACCATGGCAATAAGACCTCACCTCAATCCAGCCAAAGGATCTCAGGACTTTTTTTAATATGGAACTGTGAACTTGAAGTGTGCTTTTGCTCTGGAATCTGATTCTGTGAGGAATACAGCTCAGTTCTCAATATATGGCCTATTTTTGTACTTCAAGAGTATAATCAGTGTAGTGAGCTTGCTTGAATGAGACGTTGGTTTGATTGCCTTTTTGTCATGTTGATCCTGTGAAGTCAGCCCAGCTTGGATATTACTTGGATTATGATTTCTTCTTATGCATCATCATTATCAACAGTCAAAATTGGTCACCACAGAATCACAAAGCCTAATCAGTGCAGCAAAATGTTTATTTTTGGGGTTTATGCATGAGAAGGAAAGAATTCAGCTGATCAGCTAAGGACACTTTGTTTGTATAAAGCAGGATCAGTGTTCTGTGTGGCATGCTTGAGCAGCAACAAGTTTTAGAACCTCGCACCATTGCCTTTGGAAACATGAAGGCTGTAAAGTATCAATGATTGTGGGAAGAAAACTATGATTGTTTTGTGCAATAATTTCATTAATGAAGAGAAAAAATGTGATGGCTTTCTTCAAATGTGAATTTATTTTCATTGCAGGATGATATGTGGGTTTAAAACTATTTTGTACTGGATATTTTTGCACTGCAGGCTGCACTTGTTAGTGCAAGATAGTATTTAGAATGTAATTTTGCAAAAAATGGAATTGAAAAGCTTTTTATTCTTTCCACTGTAACTGCTTAATCTCTGTAGTATTTTTTAAATATTAAATTGTGATGGTTTGGTTTATTTCACTTGGATACAGTAACGAATTTTTGTGTATTCTCTTAATTTGTATATGAAAATTATTAAATACATTTCTGCCACAAAAAAAAAAAATTGTCTGTTCCTTTCTTGAAAGGGAATATGAGAAGCTGAAAACAGGAATCTGAGAAGCTGAAACCTCTTGGGCTTACCTGGACTGTTCTATGCTGTTTTCTTAATGGTGGGTCTGATCTGATATTGAGAAGCCATGGTGTCATTCAGGTACAGCCAGCAAGAGAGGGGGTGATGGTGCATTGCTGTGCGTCGCTACTGGGCTGAAATATCTGTCCTGCCTGGTCACAGCACTCGGTGTCCCACTCTGTACCTGTCTGTCCCTGTCCGGCCCGGTGACAGCGCTCGGTGTCCCTGTGTGTCCCTGTCCGGCCCGGTGACAGCGCTCGGTGTCCCTCTCTGTACCTGTCTGTCCCTGTCCGGCCCGGTGACAGCGCTCGGTGTCCCNCCCGGCCTGAGGGGCCGCGCTCGGTGCCCGGGGCCAGCGGCCGAGTGCCCGGGGTCAGGTTCGCGGGGCCAGCGGCCGGGTGCCCGGAGCCTCCCCTCCCGGGGGCCCTCAGCTGCCCTCCCGCCATCCTGAAACCCTCAGCACTGCCGCTGTGTGTCCTGCACCCGCTGGCCCTGAGCCTCTGCGGAATGAGAAGACAAATTAATAAAGTTGTGCCTTTCCCAACTGCAGCTGTACATTGCCGGGAGCAGTGGCTTACTGCGGTGTGATGGAGGATATTGAAGCTTACTATATTGTCCAGAACAGATTTTTTTTGAAATAGTGTTGAGAAATCCTGCATGACTGTAATAGGTCACAGAAGAGACAGGAACTTGCTATGGAGCTCTGAGAAAAGCTGAGGGATGGCAGGTGTGCTACTGCCTGCCTGGATGCTTTTTTCACCTGGATGTTTAGAATGAAAGTTTGTACACTGGCGGAGAGGTTGGCACATCCAGACTGCCTCTGGAATGAGGCTGGGGCACTCCAGGAAAAGAGCCTGCCGAGAGCTTCACGTGGCTGCCACTGATGTGCTTCCAGATGCAACATAAGTAAGAAAGCACACCCTTAGGTAAAGTGCAAGTAAATATACACAGAAAAAAATGAGTTTATATTTCAAAGTTGTTTCAACAAACTCACAAATGTTATTGTTTAGTCTCATGTTTTAATTATTTGTTCCAGACTTTCTGCTTACATAAATTGCTTGCTTTGGTGCTAAGACTGAGGCTATGTCTCTTTGTTTATAAAGTTTAAATGCTTTGAAGTCAAGACATTTGAGGTACAAAGTGTTGTTCTCTTTTGTAATGATGTATACTCTGCTGGTAGTAATATATCAACAATCAGAACCTCAAAGAAGTGAATTACTGAGAGTACAAATCATTTTCCATGACATTTTAAGGCCAATCTGCATGTCCTGCTGCTAGCTGAGAAATTGTTGTTGGACAAGCACATTCTACCCAATTTAGAAGTAACCGGGCTAAAAAGCCATTGACCTTCAAGTGAAAAAACTTTCAAATCTTGAACTGCAGATTTCTTAATTGGGTCTGACTGTTAAAAACATTGTATGGACCAACTGGTCACACGTGAATTTTTGCCCTGGATCTTCACAGCCCAAAACATCAATTTGTTGCACTATTGAACTGAAAACTGAACCTTGACAGCGANAGCGCTCGGTGTCCCGCTCCGTCCCTGTGCGTGCCCGGCCCAGTGACAGCGCTCGGTGTCCCTGTGTGTCCCTGTCCGGCCCGGTGACAGCGCTCGGTGTCCCGCTCCGTCCTTGTGTGTGCCCGGCTCGGTGTCCGGGTCCCGCTGCCCGCCAGGTGGCGCCACGCTCCCGCGGCACGGCGGGCGNAAGCTTACTATATTGTCCAGAACAGATTTTTTTTGAAATAGTGTTGAGAAATCCTGCATGACTGTAATAGGTCACAGAAGAGACAGGAACTTGCTATGGAGCTCTGAGAAAAGCTGAGGGATGGCAGGTGTGCTACTGCCTGCCTGGATGCTTTTTTCACCTGGATGTTTAGAATGAAAGTTTGTACACTGGCGGAGAGGTTGGCACATCCAGACTGCCTCTGGAATGAGGCTGGGGCACTCCAGGAAAAGAGCCTGCCGAGAGCTTCACGTGGCTGCCACTGATGTGCTTCCAGATGCAACATAAGTAAGAAAGCACACCCTTAGGTAAAGTGCAAGTAAATATACACAGAAAAAAATGAGTTTATATTTCAAAGTTGTTTCAACAAACTCACAAATGTTATTGTTTAGTCTCATGTTTTAATTATTTGTTCCAGACTTTCTGCTTACATAAATTGCTTGCTTTGGTGCTAAGACTGAGGCTATGTCTCTTTGTTTATAAAGTTTAAATGCTTTGAAGTCAAGACATTTGAGGTACAAAGTGTTGTTCTCTTTTGTAATGATGTATACTCTGCTGGTAGTAATATATCAACAATCAGAACCTCAAAGAAGTGAATTACTGAGAGTACAAATCATTTTCCATGACATTTTAAGGCCAATCTGCATGTCCTGCTGCTAGCTGAGAAATTGTTGTTGGACAAGCACATTCTACCCAATTTAGAAGTAACCGGGCTAAAAAGCCATTGACCTTCAAGTGAAAAAACTTTCAAATCTTGAACTGCAGATTTCTTAATTGGGTCTGACTGTTAAAAACATTGTATGGACCAACTGGTCACACGTGAATTTTTGCCCTGGATCTTCACAGCCCAAAACATCAATTTGTTGCACTATTGAACTGAAAACTGAACCTTGACAGCGATTGTCCTGAGCCTTGACATTCCTTCTCCAGTACCAGCTCTGATTTTTCCAGTACAGCTCTGGATATGCCTTTTCCTTGCTCTCCTGCCTCCACGTGGTCCTACATCTATCGTGGGGCACTGTGGCCACCCACAGCCTGCATCCCACGTTAGCTATGAGTGAGCTGCCACACGGGGGAGAGAAAAGAGCCGCAGCACCAGGAAGGCACAAGTGCCTCTCCCACTTAACTTCTTTCCCTTGCTCTGGCTGAGGTCTGGGAGCCCCACATCAGGGCTGTGCCATGCTGTGCCTCAGGCTGGCTGAGCCCCTGTCTCACTCCCCAGTTCTTAATTTTCATCCTTGTGAGAGGAGACTTGAGGACACTTTGCCTCTCATGAGCAAAACTGCTTTCCCTGCAGTAGCCAGGTGGGGAGAGGGCAGACAGAGGCACATGGATATCAGCAGTGTTTTTTTCTTCTCCCCAAACACTCCAAGAGAAGGAGCTCTGGCTCCAGCACAGGCTGCTCCTGGAGAGGCAGGTGGTTCACTGCTTTGGGAGGCAAATGGGAGTAAAGTCGTGCTTTTTTCCTTTTTGTCACAGCTGAGGCCAAGCGTGTCAGGAACTGGCAAGGCTGTGACTTAAGAGCTGTGGGGTGCAGGAGGAAGAGAGGTAATTGTGAGGTACGAGAAGGAGCTGGTGCTGTTACAGGGGACCTGAATGAGGACAAACTTGTTTGAAGGCGTATGCCATGTCTAAATGAGAAAGATTTGAGGGACCTTGCTGCAGAAGGTTGTCAGTACCTGCTGCTTGCCCTGTCACTGGTGAAGATGCCCTGCAGCATAGCTGGAAATAAAATCTCTGGTGGTTTTGCCTTGAGTTCAGTGCTATCATATCAGAGGATAATGCTGACTCCAAACTGTTTGTTATTTATTAGCTGGTTAAGTGAACAAACCCCTAACATTCAGTCATTGTTGGGATTGATAGATTTTGAGAAGAATGGAAGATAATTTAGTCAGCAGCACACCTCATCGTCTCTCAGGAATTCGGATCCTGAAGGCCCTGGGAAAGAGCGGTATAAATGAGCAGGTAACTGAACTTCAGGCTCTCAAACTGCTGCTCCAGCCTACCTCTCCCCCCCAAGGGGG
The DNA here is from genome assembly GCA_013400435.1 of Pycnonotus jocosus. NCBI lineage: Eukaryota > Metazoa > Chordata > Aves > Passeriformes > Pycnonotidae > Pycnonotus > Pycnonotus jocosus. The sequence goes on along the minus strand of VWYP01008906.1, from coordinate 74,360 downwards.
CAATTCTTCCTCTGGATTGGTGGCACTCCATGCACTTTGCTTGGTGTTAGCTTGTGTTCATTATTCATATGTATTTTTGGGGATTAAAGCTCAGGTGGTGTGTAAATGCCAGCTCCCTTCCAGCAGCCCTTGCTGTGAGTGCTTTGGGTGTGTGTGTTTCAGCAGAGCACCTGCATAACCACAGGGCTCCCAGAGGGCTTCTCCAGGTGTCCTCCCCATCCTCGCAAAACACAGCCACTGCCCCTGTGAGGGAGCAGGGTGAGGGGACAGGCACAGTGACCTCCCTGTGCAACTGCTCCTTGGGGCACCTCCATGCAGAGACAGGGCACTGCTGGCACCCACTCTGGCACATGCTGCAGAGAAGCCCTCCTTCACATAGTGGCAGGGAGCAATGGCTTCATGGCTCTCTTCATTTCTTGTTTACTAGAAAGCCACATTTCTTCTCACAACCCTATCCTGGCCCTGCAGGTACTGAGAGGTATTGTGTCACTCCATCCTTCTCTGACAGGTCACTATTTTTAACCACCCTTGAGAAACACTGGTGTGAATTTTCTTTGCTTTTAACCAGTCAGGACAAAAACCACTTAACCAGGGAAAAAAAACCTGGCTGTGTCTTTAAGTTGGGATCAAGAAGTTAAAAATGTGCAGATACAGAGGTTCGGGCTGGGGGAGGGGCGGGGGGTAGGAGGAGATTTTGTGACCGTTTTCATTTTCACTCACCTCCTACTTAAAATTCATCCAGGAAGGTAGGCAGAAGAGCACAACAGCTGCTAAAATTACTAGGTGGGAATCATTTTTAGCAGGCACAAGAGTCTTGTGGTTTTCCTGCTCACGCTCTCCCCCTCCACTCCTACCTCATCCCCAGCTGGTTGCGCTTTCCTCCCGAGAGGCTTTCGTGTCTCTGGTGTCTCTCTGACAGCGGCCAGCCCAAGGCAATCTGTCAGTGATGTGTGGCAGCTGCCCCTCCGGCCCCCGCCGGGACCGGCCCGAGGAGGAGCCCTGGCCGCGGCTCCCCGGCCCTGGGGGGACTCGCTGCTCCGACCCCACCACTGGCACAGCTGACACCAGATCCTTGGAGATGCAGAGGAGTGCGAGGAGGAGGCAGCAGCTGCTAATGTTTAGGGTTTGCCAGAGCAATAAATTTTGCATTAGTACTAAACAGTGCATGCTCCAAATGATGCAGTATCTCAGGGTTTTTCTTCCCTGCCAAAAGTCAGTGTTTGGTTAGAATTTTATTTTTTTGGAAGCAGCGTTGCTATTAACTTGATGGTTGCCAAGGCCAAATAAAGTGCGAAGTGTCCTTTGAGAAAGCTGCGTGATTCTGTACATTAAAAGCTGGGGGATGCCAGCACGCAGCCTCAGCCTTGCAGCCTCTCACATGCTTTGCTGATGTTGCCAGGATTCTATAAACGCTTTTCTGCATTTTTTAAGAGAACATTTCCTTGCCTAAACTGCAGAAGCTCAAGTTTTGCATTCTTTGGTCTGATTCTTGCTTGGTTAGTGACTGCACAGCTCATGGGAGGAGTGTGCAGCGGCACCGAGGAGGGCTGGCAGGGCAGGGTGGAAGGGTCACAGCTCGAGGCAGCGCAGAGCTACACCCAAACACCGGCTGCAGCCCGGGTCCCCACCCCGAGCTGGCCATGACGTTACAGAGCTGTTAACCCACTAACCCTGGGCCCCCTGACTCACTGCTGGACGCAAACAATGGGCTGGCCCTGAGCAGCCCATTGGGGGAACAATGCCGATTGCTGCCCGCGGGGGTGTCGCCAGCTTTGGTTACCCGCGGCTGATAAGAGCGGTCTTTGAGATTACTCTTGGGTCTCTGGAGGCACCTCGCATTGAGAGCTGGGGCAAATTTTGTAGGGCACAGTGTGCATACTCCAGGTCAAGCAGTTCCTGCTTGGAAGCCGCCTGAAAAAATATTCCTTGGCTTGGATGCCTCCCTCCTTGCTCCTTGCTTGCCACCGCCCTCTCTCCTCTGTGTACAGCCGGTGATGTCAAGCAAGAGAGCAAGGGAGCTGCAAGGGAGAGAACTCTGCCTTGACTCCTGCTGTGAGGCCACACGATTCGGTCCCCCTGAGACACCTACTGCCTCCACCACCCAGCAGAAATCTGGAGAAAGCTGCAATTTAGTTCACTGCTAGAACATGTGGTCGTGACTGTGGCTCCCTGGGGTCAGTGGGTTGCAGGCAGGGTTTTGTCTTGCCCTGTGAGGAGGAAGTGTGCTCAGATGTGCTCTCGGAAAGCCTCACTGTCCTCCACCACCTCCGGAGCTGCAGTGTGCTCACAGCCTAGGCACCAGCAGCCGAGAGGGTCTGAGGGTAGGGCTGGATCCAGAGCTGGATCCAGAGCTGCAGGCTGTCACCCTGCAGCTGTTGCTCCCCAGAGAGTGATGTGAGATGCAGGTTATGGCCATTGCTGCCTGTCCTTCCCCAGCAGTGAGGCCAGGCAGTGCAGTGTGCTCAGGGGGATGCTATGGTGGCAATGCTGCTGGCTGTCACAGGGAATGGTGAACATATGTGCTGCTTCTTGTACTTTCCTGGGATTGGGATGCCTGCAGATGCACTCCCTCTGATATCCATATCAGACTATGGCAACTCCACAAATATCTGGACTTGCCTTGTACTGAAGTAACTCCCCTAGATAAGAGCACACCATTCCTTTGACTGCCTGTAAATCACCACCCTAAAATCACATCTTAATACCATCTTCTTTCCAGCCCACCTATCAGTGAAATGAACATGTGGCTGAGAAACTGAACTCCTGGCATGCACGATGTTTGCTGACCATCACCACTTTGTGCCCCCCATGCATTATCTGTGCCCCCAGTGGGGCTCAGGGTGTCTGCCTTCAATCCCTGCAGAGACCCTCCTGGCATGGTTGCAGCTCTCGGGCTCTTGTCACTGACACATCTTTGGGAGGCAAAAGTGGACGCAGCTGCTCTGACTCTGAGCTGTGCTCCCACATCCCTTTGGGTTGCAGGCCTACTCCCCTCTGTGTGAGAGTGGCTTGTCTGTCTGAAAGCATCAATCCCAAATCACTGAAGCTAAAATAGGTGCAAGGATTTAATATATGGAGGAAAAAAAAATCCACTCAGAGGGTTAAATGCTTTCCTTTGACTGCAGAGTGGGCAGGATCACACAGAGCTTGAAGACTTGAAGCATGAGACACTGAATGGGAGATCACCAGTGGATTGGATATCTCTGGAGTGGCTGCTGTTACAAATTCCTTGTTGGGACTCACTATGTCATGTTGGGTCAAGGCAGAGCAGTTAATTTTGCTAGTGCTTTTATTCATTCTGTTTCTTTGGCTGTTGTTTTGAAATTAATTGGAAAAGGGGTTTAATGCCCCTGGATTTTGGAAAATAGAATGCATGTGCACAGATGAAGGAGTGCACAAAAAAAGGAAAGCTTGATATTTCTTTTAGTTGTTTCATTGCTGCGGTGAACTGGAGGATTGTGTGATGGTTAGAAACTGGAGTGGAACAGTGGGCAAGACAATTACATCTTGTTCTTCTCCACCTTTTCAGCACCATTCCCTTCATGACAAAATAAAAGGAAATGTTTTTTTCTCTTCACAATAATATGAAATAATTTTCCAGAAACTGTCCTGGCCCAGATCGCCTTAAGCAGAGTTATAAAGCTGCATCTGGTTCAGCACACAATTCACAAGAGAGGACAGCCAAAGCTGTACCCTGACAGCTGGCTGACATGCCCTTCCTGTGGGGTCCTGCTGAATGCAAACCCAAAGCTGTGGCCAGCCCCTATTTGTACAACCCCCCTTCTTGGCCATGCTCAGAAATATGACTTTTGCAGTTTGCAGCTAATGCTTCTCTCTGCTCTTATGGTCTGACTCCTGACAAAGGTGGAGTAGGCAGGGGGAGGCAGGGGCTGCTTACCTTTGCAAGTGGACAGCACAGCAGCATTTCCCAGATGTTGATGATATTTTTACTCCTATTTAATTACTTGCCTCAGTTAATGAAGGTTATGTCATCTTCCTCCAAAGCTATTTCGGAGGGTGTCTGAGGAGTAGGGTGGTTGGGGGCATCTCCACCCACCAGCAGCACATGAGGGAATATCATTTGTTGCCAGTGTCACACCTGAGGTGTGTCAGCAGCATCTTGCACTGTGAAGGCAAAAAATAATTTTCTTTCCACTTTCTGTTTCATTGCTTTCTAAACTCAAAACACAACTGAAAGAACAAGTGTGTCAGATTGAAGAGAAACGAAACTGCAGTAACATACACCAGAGTGCCAGGTGAGTCAGTGAAACAAACTTGGAAACTAAGGGTTCAGTATGGACACAGTACATTAGAATATAGAAGAAAATATTTTCTATGCATAGGAGAAGAGCTGACACATTATTTAAGGAAAAAAAATTAAGATAAGCCAAACTTAAATATACTTCAAGAGCCACAAAAATTAAAAAATGAAAGCAGTGATGCACTAGCCTGGAAATCAGCTGTATCTGAGCTTCCCTGTAGCAAGGGGCTCTGCAGATCAGGGTGTGAGCCTTTCCCTTTCTTCCGCCCACTGGAGCTGGGAGGAAGACATGGGAACAGGAGTATTTCAGTATGGTTGGGGGAGCTGGGCTGGTGGTTCCCCTCCATCTGACAGTCTTCTGTAGTGGTGAGTGTGTGTCAGCATTGCCTCCTAAGCCTTTAAACATTACTCAAACTTACAGCATGAGCGTTCTGCCTTGCTTTCTTTTGGATTTTGCAGCCATTGTTATCTCACCTAAGAGAACTCTGTTCCTTCTTTTCCTCCTTTTTGGACATTTGGAGCATGGCCCATTCCACCTTTCCAGAAGGAATGCTCAGGAATGAAGCTGACAGTTTTTCAATGGTTACTTACAGCCTGCAGATAGCATAGGTTTGTACCCTGCTGTTCTTTGAGAGCAGGGCCCCTCAAAGAGCAGGTTAAACTCTGTATCAAGGAGTCAAAGGGTTAAAATAATATTGCCCAAGTGTGTCATTGCTGACTAAGGTCCTGGGCTTAACCAAACCCCTGTTCCACTGATGTAATTCATTACCCTGAATTTTCCCCTGTTTTATTATTTCAGTATTCCTGTGTCAAAGTCACAGCTTCAACATGTTCTTCAGTTGCTCTCTCAAAACCTGGCAGAAATATGAGTTGGATGATATATCAGTTCTGATCTTGACTGTATTAGACATCATTCACCTGGTGAGCCAGTTTCCTGCTGATCAGAGTGCTGAGGTGGATTCTATCCCCTCTCCAAGTGTCTCTAGCTCACTCCCTCCTGTCTAGTCATGTCAGTGGGGTGTGCTGGGAAGTGGCAGTGGTCCCAAAGGGGGGAAAATAGCAAGACTTGAAATGTCACTGTGAGTGTGGAGAGACACTGGACCAGGCTGCCCTGGGAAGCTGTGGATGCACTATCCTTGAATATGTTCAAAGCAAACCTGGTCTAGTGGAAGGTGTCCCTGCCCTTGGCCAGGGGTTTGGAACTAGATGGTCTTTAAAGGCCCTTCCAACCCAAACCATTCTGATTCTATGATTCTCTGACTTATGGCCATGTGATGTGATCCTTAAGCTGATACAGACCTTCAATAGTCAGTGAAATTTGTATCCAATTCCAATCCAGTGTAATTTATTAGGACAAGACTCTCTCCTCCTGGTGATGTATTTAATTTATAAGCAGTTATTTATTAACTTTTTTTCAATAGTCTTAGAGCAGGGGCATCCCAGTTTTAGGGTCCCAGTGCTGAGTTAGTTTCATTGATACCATTGGCATAAATGAGGACAGAGTATTTTACATGTATTATGTACTCCCTGGCAAAGAGCAATGGAAAACTGGAAAAACAAAACCACAGGCTATAGAGCAGAATGAATAAAAACAAAAAAATAATGAGGTCCTTTATTTTAGGAACCTCTCCAACAACCTCTAGTATGCATTAGTGAGATATCAACTTTCTGCCTTGCAGAAAGAACTATAAAATATTATATTTTAGCCCTGCACACTTTAAAGTTCCTTGTCCTTTATTACGACCACTGGTTTATTAAAACTGGAAATGGATCTAGACTAAACCTCTGCCCAACTATGTCTGAATGGCTGCATCCAAACCCTGCACCTTTTCAAGACTGGTCTCTAATGTTTAAAACAAACCCAAGCCCCATACAACAGCAAACAGCTTCTCATTTCTCCTCCCTTAGATTCCTCCCTGAACAAAAATCCCCACGCCTGGACATACAAAGCCAGTAGGTTCATGGGTAACTCCTCACCCACCACTGTTAAAGGCAAAATGCCCACTGTGGTTAGCAGTGTCTCAGGATTAAAACTCAATGCCACCTGAAACTCTTCCCAAGCATATATGATCACTATTGAGTTTGAAAGTATATATGTATTTATTTTAGGCCTATTGATACAGTTTGTTCTGTTTGTAAGACTAACTGGCAGTTAAAGCTATTAATTTCCTAACACTTTTTCCTGTATTGTCCTTCTCTCTCCTGTCCTTGTAGTTTATGGTCTCTATTAAAGAATGTTGTCCTCTGGATCATTTTTATTGGTTTTGCTTTTTAAAAATCAGTATTCAAGCTTAATATAGCAGTATTTCTGGTAACAAGATTCATAGATTAAAAAACACAAAGCAGCCCCTCTTTCCCTTGGATGGATTTGAAATGCGATTACTTTTATAAGTTATAAATAAAGGCCTAGTGGTTGATGTTTAGTGGGAAACTGTCCCAGTGTATTTCAGAGCCCTGTTTTACAATCTCCTCTGATAAGAAAACTGCTGACTTGGCATTTTGGGGAGTTGTTTCTTGTGTTTTGTGTTCCTGCTGGATCTGCCAGGGGTTAGCCAAGATCCAGACTGCAACGTGGCCAAACCAGGAGCTGCCTGTGCTGCTGGGCTGCCTTCTAAGGGTAACACCACACTGATGGCTACTGGGTTTTGCTCATGAGCTGCTGGATCAGGCAAGCTTTGGGCCATTGGATTGTTGTCCCCTGGATCCTGCTCTTGGTGGCACCTCCACCAAGACCTGGGAGGGGGGCTGTGACAGCCTTTACTGCACCTGGGCACAGTTCATACTCTCACCATTAGGTCATCCAGGACTGCATGTAATGATGGCTGATTTTTATGCTTTCAGCTGCCATGGAGGGCTTATTCAGAGGAGGTCATGCAGCTCCACACTGTTATACATTGTCATCTTTGCCCATGGTAAGACACTGGGTAACTATCAGGCTTTGAGAACTCAGCCCCTGAGTGAGCAGGGACTGCCCAGCTCTTCTTGCAGATATCCTGCTGCTGGCTTTGTCTCCAGGCTGATGCAGGGGTGTTTTGAGGAGAGACAGGAATCTTTAGTGATAAATGAATGGAGAGAGAGAGGATTGTCTAGTGATAAATGAGTGGGATAGAAATATCTATGATGGTGAATGAGCGGCTTCAATTAAAGGCAGCCACTGACAGATATGACTGAATTACTGCATGAGTTTTGTAAAGCAAAGTGAAGGGTTTGAAGTGATTGAAATGCCACCTATAAGCCTTGATTTGCAATACCAATGTTTTCTCTTGACCTCATTTTGTGACATCCTTTTGTACCAAAGATCAAAGAGCACTCATGAACCCAAAGTTTTCCTGAAGGGTTTGTGATTTGACAAAGGTGCCTCTAAGTGACTTGGCAGAAGTATTGGCTTTTGAGCAAAATGTGCTGGTCTGCATTGGGGTTCCCTGCCATCCTATGCTAGGTATTTCTTATTTATCTCCTTCTCCATAGTCTGCTCCAGCAGAAAAGCAGTCCAGGATAGTTCAGTGGGGAAGTAATCCTTGTAATATAAAAAAGAGCTGTAAAAGCACTCAGATTCTGGTGGGTGAGGGCCCAGTAAAAGAGATGACGATCCAACTCAGAGTCTGCTTCAGTAACTAAAAAGAAATAATAAGAAATCTAGTATTAAAATGGAATTAATTTTCACTTTGGATTGTGGTCAGATTGGAATCAAGTTTAATTCCTTCAAGCTATGCTTTCCCTCAAACACCATTAGTCTTTAGAAGCTTTCCTCGGGGAAGCCAGTTCATTTGTCTCCGAGCACATCGTGCTGCTGGACTTTGTCTCAGCGGAGAGGGAAGGCTGGGCTGTAACTTCAGTCTCTCCTAATGAACTCATACTTGTCACACAGCCAGGACTAGATGGGCTTGTCTGCCCCTCACACCCGCCCAAAATATAGCTGTGTCCCAGGGAAAGGACCTCCACCCTGGGCCCCTCAAGGCCTGGGCAATGCTGAGGTATGCACAGGCCGATGCATCCCTGTCCTGGACTGGGACCTACAAGAGTCGTGTAGTCAGAAGCATTTCACAAGGATTACGACATCTTAACCAATTCCCAATCAGTTCTTTTCATCAATACCAACATAAAATCACTGCTGATGAAACATGTAGACAGAATTATGATGAACAGGTAATGATGATGGCAGGAAGATCCAGGACAATCATGAGAGTGACTAGATGCTTTTTATGCAGCCAGCTGCAAATCTATACTTCTGCAAGCATGGAGGCAGCATGTATACAGTGAGCATAACATCCTAAAATCTGCTCATCCAAAGGAGTTAAGGGCTACTGTGGAATCTAAACCTGGCACGAGCTTCCATTATGGTGCTGTGGCAAAAGGGTCACTGCAATTCCTGGGCATAGGAAGCAGAAAGAGGCACAGTTTAAACAGTATTAACAAACAAAGATAGGTTTTTTATGATTCAGGGACTGCATTCAAAGATTGTTGAAAAATTAGGCAAGTGACAGAAAAGAGCTACAGAAATTATTTGGAGCAAAAGAAAATTACTTAAAGAGACTCTTTAATTTTAAGGAAAATAAAATGGGAGAGAGGGAAAGAAATATCTGAGAGTGACATCATATAGGTAGAATGTGGGAAAAATTACCTGATACAGTTTACTGTATGAAAGCACGAAACCCCACACCTGGAATCTGAGGTTAAAAATTAATTAATACAGGAAAAAATTAATACAGGAAGTGGGGATAAGTGCCTCTCTTAGAAGATGTGCTGCAAGAATTATTACACTATATAATATAAGAGTCACTGGCTGAAATATAAAGACTTGTAGCATATGAGCTGTCACAATAGATGTTTAATGCTCCATTTTGGCCTCTGACTGCATTAAAATCCCCTTTCCTGATGTGAATCTTGGCTTCCCAGCACTCCTTATCATTTCTTTCTACTCTTGTTCTCAGTCTGTTCTTAGAGGAGTTTCTCCCTCACTCTCTCTGTCTCTTTCTTTCCACTTGTGTTTTTATTATACCACTGCAGACAAAAAGTGGCAGTTTGAAAGGTCCTGAAGGGAGTTAGTCTCCAGCTTCATCTGAATTCAAAGGGAAATGGGTGCCAAACACAGACCTTGTGAAAGCCGTTACCCAGAGCCCTGAAATTTGGTATAACTTTGAAAACCTCATAAAAAAGCAAGCTTGCTGATAGTGGGCTGTCTTGAGCTTTATTCCTTCATATTAAGCTTTTTTTCTGGTGGGGGTTCTATAAATATACACACTGATGACTAGAAGTAAGCAAGTACATGTCTGGCTGTCACACACCAATTTTCTGCAAGGAAAATCACTACAGTTTTTTAACTGGCTTTTTATCTCAAAGCAGCAAGTATCCAGACAGTTGTCTCCAACTGTTGTTATTAAATTCAGCAGGAAATCCATCCTGTCCAAAAGAATTATTAGTTTCCACTGCTCCTGGAAATGTCCAGAGATGTTAATTTGTGTGTGTTTGTGTTGCCCAAGTAGCCAACCAGTGAGCAGGGCCGTGGTTTGATCTCGTCCTTGAGCTCAGGGAGTTGGGTGACAGCTGTAAAACTGAAGTCAACATCGAAGCCAGGGGGTTATTTATGAGAATATTATATTATAGTATTTGGGAAGGCAAATCTTCCCAAAACACCCCAATTCCTCCAGCTAAAAATATGTTTCACCTCAGAGGGTAGTATTTGAAATTAGTAGTTTAACATGTCAAAGAGTTGTCCAGATGCCATTAGCAGCATTTTTTGCCATGAAGAAGTTGGTATTTGTCAGCTATTTCTGACCAGAGGTGTGAGTGATACCACAGTTTCCTTTTTTACATACAAGAGGAAATAACTGTGGTGGCAATCTGGTCTTTGTCAGAGCTGTAGGTACTCAACCACAGAGCACTCCTTATTCATACCATAAGGCTCACTGGGAGTAGAAATCATCTACCAAAGGAAGAGCCAAGCAAAAGCAGAAAGGGAGAGGATTTTGCCTTGGCCAGGCGCCCAGAGCAGAGTCCCCCCCTTGCCAGTGTCACCTCAGTGCCAGCAAAGAGGCACCACCCTGGGGACCTGACCCCTCAGTGCGTGGGGTCCCGGGCTGCAGGGAGCCAGCAGCCCCGCTGCAAGGGTGCTGGGGAAGCACTTGCCTGCTGCCAGGGGTGCTGTGCTTCCAGCCATCCTTGTTGCTGCCTGACTGTGAAGGTGACCAGATACAAGGCAGCCATTAGAGGTAAATCCTGGTGCTCTGCCAGTGTGCAGCATACAGGTTTTCCTCTTCCTCTTTCTGCAATGCAGGAGAGCTTGAACATGTACCCTGAGTTCCCTACTGGACCTCATTCCCTGGCCAGCAGAGAGCTGATGGACAGAGAAACTGGCGTGCTCAGCCTTGGCTGGACCTCATGCTGCAGTGTCACCCCTCAGGTCCTGTCAGCCCTACCAAAATGATGGATGTTATCCTGGTGTAAGCCAGGCAGTCTGTCAGAGTAGTTGCAGTACTCAACCACCAGCCTCTGTTTGGTTATCAGAAAAAAGAACTCTAAGCTCTAATATGTTGAGAAAAGTCCAGATTTATCTTTAAAACTTTGGTTCAGCTTGAAAAATCACAGTTTTTCTGGCAAACTAAATACACAAACTTTTTTAAAGGGGCTTCTGCACGAGGTCTTCATTTAGCTCTCAGTAACACCACAGCCATGTACAGCCATCTGGCACAAGTCTTCTGGAGAAATATGACAGACAGCACAGAGACAGCCTTCAGAAATAACCATGCAGCACTGACATAGTTCAGATGGTTGATTTTACCAAAGATCCTTCTGGACATATATAAAATGGGCCTCAGTGAACACACAAAGCCCCACCAAGAGGCTCGCTGCCAGTGCAGCAGCGAATAATGGCTGCAGTTGGTGGTGCAGGATGTCCCATGATACCAAGGGGGGATGGAAAGGCTGGAAATGCAGCTGGCCAGGGAGCACTGCAGCCCCCCAGCACCAGCACAAGCTGCTGACAGTCCTGGGGACTTGTGAGAATCGTGCTGGGTGCATGACAGTGAGTTTTGCCTCAGCCAGTAGGTGAATCCCTGGACTGGCTTTGGAGGCAGCAGGTAGAGTTTCTCAGGAATTATCAACATTTGCTGTGTCCTTTCCATCTCATCCTGGGTGCATGACAGCATGCCCAAGGAGCAGTCACCTGTCTGGGCTCACCTGAAATCAGGTAAATCTGTAGAACTCTCTTCCCAACATAGGACTGGTTTGCAGGACAAAAATAGGGGCTGTATCTGCCCTTCATCTGGATAAAACAGTTGATAGCCAACGAGCTCAATGTACTGAGGTTTCAGCTGCATTGAAGCTGACTGTTTCATTAAGTTTCAAGGAACAATTTCAAATACATGTGTAATTTTAGAAGGGAAGCAGGTTGTTATGCTGCAGCCAGCCCCCCATTTATTTTTTAATTATTACATAAATGTGTGATAAACCCCAAAGGCTTTGGATTTTATCTGTTGTGCTTTACTGTCACCCTTCTTTATGGCTGGGATGTCTGTGTCCAAGGAGCCAAGGAGCACTTCTCTAAAGGCTGACAAAAAAACCTGGTCTGGGATTCTACAGAGGGTAAGGGCATCTTCCCACACACTGCCCAAATGCCTCTGTGGGGACCAGGCTGCCTGCAGGTTGCGCTTCTCTCTATATTGTTCTGTCAGGTTAGTGGGGCTGACACAGAACCAAAGCAAATGGTCATTTATTAAGCCTTCAGACCTGACAGAAAATAGATATAGAAGAAGAGAGGTGTAGAAAATAAACACTGAACACAAAGATTTGAATTTCAGCAGTTGATTTCTTCTCCTATTTTCAGTCTATTTCTGAACTCCAGCAACATTCACACATATTTTTGGTTCAGATCTTCTTCATCTTTTGACTTTCTCTTTTCCCTTCTCTCTGCCTCCAAGCAGGCATCTTGGCTACTCAGGAATTTTTCACACAACCAGCCAGTCAGTGTGGCCAGTGTGTAGGTCACCTGTGGCTAGTTGGGAATCTCCAAGTTTTTAGTCAGCTTTTAACCTTCTCTGAGTAGTTTTCCTTCATAAAGTTTTCCATGGATTTAAAGCTTTCATTTATAGAATATTACTTGCAAACTCATGAACCTTGGTACACTTGGAAATTCTCATGGAGAAATAAGAAAAAGAAGTGTGTTGTCCATCTGTCTCTGGGGCAGCATGACCTTCCCACCTTCTCCAGCTCTGGGAACTTCACACCATGTGCACTCTTCTTCAGGGCCCCACAAATGAGGCAGGGTTTTGGCAATTAGTAACAAAACTAAAATACAGCCATTCAAAAAAGCACTACTAGAACCACACACACAGACTAAAAGCACTTTTCCAGTGATGAGTTCAAGATGGATAAAAACCTTTACATGTCACAAGGCTCCAAACAAGGAAAAATTAGAGGAGTCAACCCTTAACATTTCCTGTCTTTCAAGTGCTGTGCTTTACTATCTAATGACTTACTACTGTCAAGTCTTGATTATCTGGTGTAGCAAAGGATTGGGATGACCAAGACAAAGTAAAAACAAAGATAATAAAAAGCATATGGCTATTAAATGGTAGGGGAAAAAATAAAAAAATAAAAAATAAAAAAAAAAAGGCAATGTGGAAGACTGAGTAGCGCTGACCTGGGCAAGGGTTGATGTGGAGAACCATGTGATGGAAAAAGGGTGCAGCTGATCCAAGCTCTTTTGTAACTCGCTTTAGGTTCCCTGTGTTCCCAGAATGATTAATGCCCAGCTTTGTTAATCTGCCCCTGAGTGGTTGAGGACTGTTTTATTTATTTTTCCTACGTGGCCACATCTCTCCAATAAAGTATTTTACCCTCTCTGTGTTACTGGTGAATGTTCAAAGCAAAGTCAGCACAGGGCAATAGTGAGCAGTTCACACTGTCAGCCACCCCTGCAGGTCCCTGCCAACCCTGCTAGGAGGAGTTGGCCATCCTGGCCAGTGGTGATGCCCTCCCAGCCCTGGTCCTGGGTAGGCAGTGCAGGCTGGCTTTCCACAGCAAACCAACTGCAAATGGAGTTCAATACAGGTGTGTGCAGGGAAGTGGTTCACAAATAGTTCCCACATGTTGTAAAGTGTCTCCGTCTCTCAGCCAAGCTGCTGGGGGCTTTCAAAACAGCTTGCCACTGGCTGGAAAGTGTTTATAGAGGGATCCAAAAGGCCAGAACATTCATTCACATTTGATTGCTCAGTGTGAGACTGAATCCCTTCCTTGGGCTCGGGCTATTTGGGCAGGTAGGCTGCAAGGAAGATGTGCAAAGCCTTATCAGGCAGCTCATTCAGCAGAGCTTATGACTTTCACAGAACTACCCTCTGACCGGCTTTTTTCCAAAGTAACCATCCTTGCTCTCTCCTCTGGCACTGTGACCCTGGAACAAGCGTATCACAATTTTGGCATGTGTGGGACATGCTACCACAGTACAGCAATATTATATGGCAAGCACAACATATGTTTTGGAAGAGAGTTCAGTTTATTTTAGCTGCTCCAAATTTACTTGACCTGTTTAATCCAGTTTTCACACTACATCATTTCAATGACTGGGACTGCTTTTAGGTCATGCCCCACAGAACATGTGCAGCCAGTTGGACTTTCATCTGTATGCTTAATTGTCCAAAATGATTTCCATGTGATTAATATAAACCCCCAACATCCATGATAGGTCAGGCCACTCCATCATCCACGTTATGTTTGGCAAGTGCAGGGTTTGTCCCACTGAGAAAGGAATAGTGTGAACATGGCCTGCTGGGGAGTCCAGACAGCTTCCTAGCTGGGCATTATCCGATTGCTCCCTATCTAGGCTGAGTGTGAGTTAATATTGACTCAGGCACCTACAGGACACCAGTGAGGGGCAAAGCTCATGGCACGGACAGCCCCATCCTGCTCTGGATGCTGAGCCATGCTTGGCTCTCTGCTGCTCTGCAAATGGAAACAGCAGCTCAGGCTAGTTCTGGTGTGGGGGCTACTGCTGTGCCTGGTGGTACTCAGACATGCCTCTTCTTTTGGGGCTCGCCCCTCTGAACCCACAGTGTGGCACTGCACCTGCAAGAGCTCTGTGGTCCTGAGGCTGAGATGAAGGTGCAGGGCCAGGCAAGTCCCAGGACTGCTGCAGGTGGTTTCTGACACATGCTACGCTGGGGGATGGGACAGTGGAGTGTGCCCTGCTCATGGGTCACACCTGAAGCACCACAGGTGTCATTAAGGGATGAAGAGCCACGATGTTGAACAGCCACCCTCACCCTCACACTGCAGCCCAATGCACCTGTGCTGCAGCTATAGCTGTGTTCCCTGTCTTGCAGAGACTTTAGTGTAGTACTCTGAACGGAGCCCATGCCCCATACAAAATGAGGTGATTGCTGTGGCATCATTTCTTTACAAGAGAGCTGCTCTTTCTCCTCTTCTATCCTCTGTTTTTTCCTGTCAACAGCAACAACCCTCACCCCTGCCTGGCAGCCACTCCCTCACCAGCCAACTGAATCATCCTGGAGACAGGAGGCTTTTTTGGGTGCTAAAACTTTACAAGGCAAAGACTTACAGAATACACTCATATGCCCTGCCTGGAAACTGGCTCCCACCTCTGAAGAAAAAGCCAGACAGTCTCAATTAGGCATTCGTGGAAAGTGGGGACAAGCTGGGGCTGGAGCCAGGAGCTGTAACATTTTCCACGTTTGCCAGCACCAATCCTGCAGACTTGTCTGCTCATTCCATCTTGACCTCCTTCTCACTAGGCAACAAAATGTGCTGAAAGGAGAAATCAGGAAGATCATTTTCATACCCAGCATTCTCTGGTTGGGATGGTTTTTGCTGTGCTGCAAAATCATTGCACTGTGTCACTTATCTTCCCTAAGGCTGAGAGGAGCAAAGCACTCCCCCAGCAGCCTGTGCTCCGCCCCAAGGAGCCATGCAGTGGCTCCACCAGAACGAGCAAAGAGGCTCCAACCAGGTCATTCATGGGGAGAAAAAGTCAGATTCATCCCTAATGAGAAACCCACCTAGAGCTCTTGCACTGAGGATTGAAGGAAGGAGCTTTGGGAAGAAGAAAAGGCCAGGACTATTTGGCTGTAACGCAGCTGCCATTGGCCACACCTGGGAAGTGATGGAGCAAGCAGGAACTCAGCTCACACTCCTTAGAAAGCAGTCCTGTCTGTCCCATCCGAGACTTTTTTGGTTCTCTGCTAAGCCACAGGCTGGGAATGCATGAGAAAGACCAGAAATCACAATTGTGACTGGAATATAGAGACCTTGATTTGCTTCCTGTGAGGGCAGGGAGATGGCTGTGGTCACTTACCTGCATCCTTCTGCAGAACAAAGAAGTTCCTTAAGAGTATGACTGGCAGTGGAGAGTCTCAGGGTGTTTGCCTGCACCACAGATGGTGTGGGGCAAGGGCTGGGAGAATATGTATGTGGCCACACAATTAAGGATGTTTGGAGGGACCAGCATGTTAATGTAATTCCAAATATGTTTTTGAAAAATCAGGGGTGGTGCAAAGCATGTAATACAACTTTGGACTTAAAATGAGCAACAACTGTAAAATAGAGGCAGTGGGGAGGAGCTGGGAGAGACTCAGATGATGTTTTCTCCACACATAGAGAGATGGACAGAGATATTCATGGCAGAAAAGACAAAGCTTTTCTCAATCCAGACATGAACATCTCATGCCTTTTTCGCAGCTCCTGGGTGTGAAGCTACACCCTTGGAGTAAAAGGCGTGACTTAAAATCAGTAGGTGGGGAAAGATGGGTGCAGGCTAACCAACGTCCTTGTAAATTCAGGCTGTCCTCAGCTGTGGCTCAGGCTGGCCAGAAGGGCTGAGCACAGCATGGCTGGAACCACTGTGGGAGCCCAACACAGCTTGGCTGCCTCCCATCGCGACATGGTGCGTGGCTCAGCCAGAGCCTATAACCTCATTGTTATGAGCTCCATTTACTGGACCTTTTGGATGCTAAGAGGTGCTTAAACACCTCTTAGAAATTTTCCTTGGCGCAGTAAATTCTTTTGTGACCCCAGAAAACCATATGTCAAGGCCAATCGAGGGCTAAACCTTGTCCTTGCCACTTGGAGAGCAAGAATGGGCGGTGTGGCCCAGCAAACAGGAATGCAGTGAATAGATGCATTTAAAATAGCTTTAAACACAGCTAATTAGGAACAGCTTTTTTTTTTTTTAAAAAAAAACTAAATGCAAGGAATTTTAAAAAAAATTAAACCCAAACAAAAAATTTGCCACAGTGGTGCAATATTTCATTGGAGACTACAAATTATGGTGATATTTCAATTAGTTTCCTGCCAATTAGCCCAACCAAGGGTGAGCATATGTGAGTTGCAAGGTCTTCTTCCAGGGCATGAATGCTGAGGAACTGAAGGGTATTTCCCTGCGCACGTGTGTTTGAGTCTTCCTCAGCAGATGTCAGGAGCCTGTTGGGTGCCACCTATTTCCTTATGTACAGGGCTGAAGTATGTTTACATTCGCATATTGCAGCTCCTAATGTCACACACAAAGTAATCCTTGGGCCAGGATGACAATCAGACTAGCACCTACTCAGATATCCTCTTTCCTACAGCAGTTTAGTGAGGGAAAAGATACAAACCACAGGCAGTCAACCTTCTGTTGGCGTCATCTCTTGCTGCTGGCGGCTTCTGTGCTTTGGGACTTCCTGAGCAGGGTCACAGCTTCATGGTTAATAACCCTTGCAGAGTTTAATTTTTTTTTTTAATGTGGTTTTGTAGTTGGTTTTGATCTCATTTATTCTTTTGACAGCTAGAATATCCCATGACTATGCATTTCAGTCTGCTGCGTAAAATTTTTGTTTTAATTATATTACCTCAGATGTTTGTATCCAAAATTCCCTTATTCTAGGAGAGTTGTAGAAGCAATTAATATTGCTTCCCTTATTTGTATCATTTATTATGTTGTGGGATACTAACGTATCTGCCCTTAATGATCTCTTTTCCAGAAGTTGGAGGCCCAGTGCACAGTTGCCTTTCACAGGGAAATAATTTCATCATTCCTGAATTTTTTTGATTTCTGTTTTGTCCCTTTAAAGTGATAAGGATCATATAATGATGTTTTCTCTTCACTTTCTTGTTCCTACTTCCAAATCTTCTGTTTGTCTCTTTTTTAAAACTACTATGACTTTGAGCTGAATAATCCAAAATAACACAATGCACTTATTGCTGACTATTACTAGCTAATTTAGAATCTGTTATTCAATATGCACCATTTGAGGTATCTTTCACTGAGCATCAGGGACTCAGTTAGCTGCTACTTGTGTTTCATTTTGCTTTTGTTACTCTGAATCAGTGCATCACTCTTCAACTTAATAAACCTGGTTTCATTCCTTCAAATCCTGGAACATGTTGGTGTGAGTGGTTGCCTTTTTTTAACTCCAACATTTTTGCTTCAATTTAATGAAAGAAATGCAAAAACTTGCAGTAGCCAAGTATCCAAAGAAGCAACCACACCTTAGTGGCTGGGCAAGCTATTAGTTGCTGTGTGTAATTACTTTGCATTCACAAATTGTCCAAGACATTCAGCAACTTTAGCTGGGTGTATTGGAATGCAATTTTAATTAGTCGGTTTCAATGTGTGCTATTCAAGCTTCTGTCTAATGAAGTTACTTGTGTATATCCCTCAGTGAAATTTCTACAGCTGCGGAAGATTTCTCTGTGTTGATCTTTCAATTTGTGTGAACATTAAAATGAGAGTTGCCTCTCCTAGATGTGAACTGAACTATCCTTCACCTCCCAGCAGCCAGCAAAGATTCCTGTTGGTGGCACTGATGTCTGTGCTCTTTTTTCGTGTCACACTGTTGGAGAGGGCTCTTGGGTTTGTGCTGCAGCAGGCACAGCCAGGCAGGAAGCCCTTGCACCTGTGGCAGAGCTGGTGCCCACCCCCTTTCCCCTCCATCCCTTTCCCACTCCCCACACAGCTGGCCAGCACAGATGGAGCCCTCAGCAATCAGGGCCAGTAGCCAATTTAAGTGAGGCAGAGAAAAAGGAGGCCCTTTCCAGGGGCTGTGGGTTTCAACCGTCTGAATTTTGACCTGACTCAGAAGAGATCTCTTTTTTCCTATTCTAGTGGTATTTGTCTATTTATCATTGTTCTGTTTGCAAGAGGGGAGCTTTGAAGTCTTGCTTCCTATCACTTCTTCAGTGTTTTCCTGTGTTTTTCCTTCAAGTTTTGCTGGGTGAAATCGAGTGGGGCATAAGTATGTCTGGCTCCTTGGAAATCCTTTGAGTTGTACCTCCTTATGTTGCAAAACTCTAAGGAAACTTAATGGAAACTGGCTAGTGTTAGATTTTCCATACCTGCTGCTTTGATGTGTTCAGAAATTGTGTAAGAGAAAGTTTTCCTGAGATGTTCTGGCATTCTCTTCTCTGGTCTCAGCTGGTGAACAGGAGTAGCGATTAAAAGAAAATCTTTGGTTTACACCTTACTCCCCTTAGAATGTACACAAAGCATTTGGCTATGATTTGCTTTCTCTCCAGGCATGGGGTTTGGTTGGGTAAGCTGGGCATGCAAGGTCCATTTTTACCTCTTTCTAAAAAAAAAACCAAAAACCCAAAGGAAAAAAAATGGTGACTGTATTTTTATTTAGCTAAGTTCCTGGCATAGAAATAACACCTTCAAAGAATGCCCAGGGTTACTGCTGCTCCTGGTCTCATCATTGGCCCCAGAGCTGTGTGCCTGGGCAGTGCTTTACCCAGCATTGTCTCACAGCGTTCTGTTCTCTTCCACAGCAGTGCTGGCTGTCTCTGCTACCCTGGGCTGCACATCAGGGATGCTCTGACACCTCACAGCTGCAATTGCCTCTGCTTCAGTCTTGGCCCTGTGGATAAAGGCCCCATAAAGGCTGACTGATACAGGTGTTTCTTGACATGTTCATTTGCAAAATGTTTTACAAAGCTTGCAAAAGGATTGTGAGAGGTATTAATTTGTTTGAATGAGGTTTTGCAGTTTTGGTATCATGAGCAGTTTTCTGGGTTTGGTTATCTGAAATGTGTTTGAGATACAGATGGTGAGGAAGAGTAATTGCATTACTTTCAGTATAACAGAAGTGCTTGTTGACTAGGAGTGCTGGTTGTCCCCACACAGGAGTTGACAAATTATCTGTTTCTCTAAGTCCAGAAGGTGAACGCTAGAGAAAAGCAAACCTGAATGTTTCGTTCTATTTTTCAGGATCACAAACCACATATACTTATCAAGAGCAAGAGTTTTATATGTTCCAGTTAAGAGGTTTCTTTAGGTCTTAGTGGAAAGACTTGGCTGTCAGCATTCAGCCCTTGGTGTTTCAGGTTCCTTTTTCCTTGGCAGTGTCCCTAGTGTACAGACTTTTGCAGAGGGGTATGGAGACAGGAGCAAGTGTTTGACTGTGTTATCTGGCAGTGAATATTCCATGTCTGTGGGCCCTGAGTGAGATCACACAAGTGTTGTGTGCACACTGTTTCCCCTTCCCAGCTGGGATTCAAGGTCTAGCCTGTCTGCCTGCTTTACAGTGGATGATCTGAGGAGAAGCTTCTGGTGTGATGTGACTAACTTGAGGAGTAGTAGCCTTGGTGTGCTGTTTAAATGGGTTTCCATCTAAGAATAATGAAACAGCTTTTTATTTCAAAGTATTGGTGTTCTATGAAATCCCTGCTAATGCAAGCCCTATTATTTTTCCTGTAGTGGGAATCATTTGGCCCTTCCATTACAAGGGGGTTGGTGCATTGTCTCTTGACCTCATTCGTACAGAGCAGGAAGGTGAAATGCTTGGCAATGAAAAATGATGGAAGAGAAGTTTGATTGTTTTTGTTGATGCCATATTGTTTGTGTTAATCTACTTTTGTTTTAAATATGAAAAAGTTATTTCTTTGAGGAATCATAGAAAAGGTGGTAACAGGGAGCTAAGACTTTGCAGTTTCACTCAGCATGTTTTCTTGTCTCAGTTGAGTGCTAAATCTGAGGTGTTTGTGGGTTTTTTGGGAAGCCCCAGATCTTCTGTAAAAAGAAAGATATATTTCAGTTCTGAGCTTGGCTTTGCGGCTCGTGTTTGCTATGGGAAAAGTGCTGTAGCCAAATTTTGAGTGAAGAGCAGTATGTTTTATTTTTTAAACAAAAATTTACCAACAAGTTCTGAATAAATGCTTTCCCTTTGCAATAGGGCTCAGCTGGGAATGTCTTTCATCATTTGATGAACCAGTCTGTTTTCAAGGCTTCAGAACTCTACAATTCCTTGTCAACCTCTTCTTCCACCATTGCATGCCAATGCACAAACGTGTGCATGTGTTTCTGCTCTCTCTCATGTGGACTGAATGAGGACTCAAATCCAGAAATCAGCCTTGCTTTGTGATAGAAATGGGGTAAATGTGGTGAAGATCTCTAAATGGCAAATATGCATGGTGTTTGTAGGGATTAGCAGGCATAGAAAAATGTGTGCTGGTGTGTCTAATAAAAAATTTCTGCTTGCTTTAAATGAAGGCAATCTCTTGTGTTAGAGGCAGGATACCTAAAATCCAAAGATAATTTCTTGATGCCGTTATTTTAACTTCCAATCCCTGCAGTATTATCAGTCTCAGGAAAAAGATTACTTGCCACTGAGCTTTGGCTGGGAGTGTGAGAAGAGCATTGCTAATACACAACAAGCATTTAGTAGGTCTAGTTCTTGCTAACTTCTTGTGTTTGCAAAGAATGATGAATGTTATTTTCCATTAAAGCAACTTTCTGGCACATAAGCTTTCCTGTCCAACCAAAGGCTACAAGTGTGCTTTGATTATAGAAGGTTTTCCTTGAGAAGCAACATTAGACAACACCAGGCTGCTAAAAACGAGGAGCTGGCACCATAATCCCAAGGTGTCCCGCTGGCAGTGAAGAGCTGTGACCCTGGGTGTGACCAGGCTCCTTGCAGCATAGGGACTCACTGCAGTGGAGAAAGTCTCCATCCCATGGTCTGGGTCATGGCTGCGCTCCACAGGCACCAGACTCTGGCTGGCCAGGCCATAACCAGGAACACACTGCAGCTGGGAGTAAATTGTCAGAGGAAGGAAGTTTCAAGAAAACCAAGCCACGCTCTTGATGGGTTTTTTGCAATACTTTAATACAGCATTAAAATGCTAGAATACTAGAGGAAAGCTGTATACTATCCAGCAAATAAGGCACATGTCGGAATGCCATTTTATGGACAATCCACAACAGAGGTTTTACAGTCTCGTTAGCAACACAGTCACCAGATGAACACGCTGTCATCTTGATTGCTGAAACAGAACTGGTACCTCTGAGGCCTTTGTCCATAGGTTTTGTTTGTTTTAGCTGTACAAGTTTATTAACAGTTACAGAAAAAGAAATTACACAATTTGCCAACTGAATCTGACAAGGACAGTGGGTACAGCTAAACAAATGTAATAATCATTAGGTTAATTTTTTAAAGCTGAAGAAATTAATAAAATAGTGTTAGTTTTAGCACTATTACACAATGCAGTGAGTGCTGTACTAAATTACCTTTTAAAGGAAACAAGAATCCAGTATAGGGCTGGGCAGACCTCCCATTTTAGCATGGTAAAATATCAAACTAAAAACTCAATCCTTCATAATATAATCAAACTACACGAAATGTAAAGTGTAAAATGCTTCGAATACGTGCACATGCATATTCTATATTGCTATGAGTTCTAATTAAAATAAATGTAAACCCCTACAATAATCTACTTCAATCCTTTTCTCTTACATCCTTTGATTGATATTATTGCTGTAGATGATACTGCATAGCTGAGCTCACAGTCTGCAAAGAGTTGTGAAAGTCAAGTTAAACAGCATCCCAACCAACTTTCTTCCCCTCTAGTTATGGGGAAGGAAAGAGCCACCATCTGAAACCCACCACTTGCTCTTCGGAGTTTCTGAAAGCCAAGCCCCCACGGTGCTTTCAGCATCTTCTATGTCTCTCACAAGGCCATAAAGTGACAGTATACTGTTATTTGCTCCTCACTTGCTACATGTCTAGTGATAGCTTTTCTAGCACTCCTTCCCCAAATACACATAAATAAACCATATAAGCATTTTCATATAAGTCTAAGCACTTGAAAAATACACTGGTTACTTAATACTGATATTTTCATCCACGGATAACAAAAACAATATGGCTTAAAGAATTGCAAGGTTTCTTGTCAGAATTATGTACCAACTTTCATATAATATTTTATGTAGACAATATTTCCTTCTTAATGTAGTTCTGTTGCATACTTTATACAGACAAAAGCATTGTAAAAAAAAAAAAGTAAATTATTTCCATAAATATTTTCTTGAGGATACATCCTTAGTTCTGCAAAATACTGCAAAATACTTAAGAAAACTCTTACCTCTGTTAGTATCCTAGTTGAGAGGAAGGCCCTTCTGAAAGCTTCCCAATTGTAAAAACTTTGCCCAAAAAACAAACAATACTTCTTTAAAAAGGCCCTCAAATATATACAAAAAAGTTACTGCAAAGAGTTTCCAGATAACAATTCAGTATTATAAGAAATATTTGTAACCATTCAAAAATTTTAACATCTAAAAAGGTTTCCAAAATACACACATAGTATTAAAAAAAAAATTGAAAGAAACTCTATGTCAAGTATAACTCAAGATAAATACACATCTGCAAGTAAAACTGTAAAATACTTCATACAGGGGTAAACATTTATATCAATCATCTATAGCTAGTAACTGCACACGATTGTCCCTTTGAAATTCATCCTAGAAACACAATCCATCATCCCTATATCTAAGATCTCAAACAGCCCTCTGAGCACTTGAGCAATGCAGCAAACTCAATGGACAGCACTGGTTCCGCAGATAAGAAAGAGATACGGGTTGAAGCCCAGCTGGGAGTGGAGCGATATCTGAAACAATGATTTTTCTATGGGGATAGTTCCATCACATTTTAAAATATGCTGGCAAAGGCAAGTGGAAAATGTATGTCTATCTACTTAACTTGAAAAGCATGTGTTGGTGATTTATTGCTTACTGTTCAGTGGACAACTCTTAGGATCCAGAATAGGAAAAAAAAAAATCTTCTATGTGACTGTAGGACAAAGAGTACTAATCTATGAGGTCTGACATTTCCAAAAGCTCTAAACTTTTAATCTTATGAGTAAGTTTCTTTTTTTAAAAAAAATGCTAGAGTGTCACAGGTATACAATCCATGTATAATCTAAATTTCATGTTATACAAAAAGGTAGATAATACTTCTAGGTATAAGGCTTCTCTCAGACATATGTAACTTCACATTTTTAGTTTAAAAACTAAGTCCCATATAATGGGGAACTTCAAAATACACCTATTTTCAGAAATAATATATACTCTTGTGTATTTATCTGAAATTAAATAGCAACTTTGAGACAAAAAGGCCTCAAACTTTGCTTATGTGGCATCATTTGACATCTGTGGTAGCAGCAGTAGAAACTGGCTAAAGTGGGGCCATCCTTTAAACTACTAGGATTTTTCTTCATCACCTTTAAATGAAGTATTTGTAATAACTTCATCATAGCATCGTTAAGTTAAAGCAGCTAAAAACCTACAGCATACATTTCAAACTACTCCAACATTTTTCCAGAGGAGTGCCAATGCCAAATTTGATATGAAATGTTACGACCAACTCACGAAACAAATTGTGGGGTGCTTTTTTTGTTTGGCTGGCTTTTATTGTTGTTTTTAAATAAATAAGTGAAAGTTTAAAAAGTCTCCAAAAGGGTGAAAATTAAAAAAACAAATAAATAGAGTGTACTGGATATATTGGTAGGCTGTTAACAGCAAGCATCTGAGGCTGAAAATCCAGTTTGCCAAATAAATGCACAGAGTCAAACTGCTCTCAGGTACACCCCTAAAGAATACTCAGTTTAGGGAGGCCTGTATTGATTTAAAACTCTTTTTCTTGATGCTTGCTTCACTTCTGCCAATAGTGTCTACTAATGCCTTCAAGGATTGCTAGCTGATGCTCTAAATGCAGAGCTAGTTACAGAACATCAGAAAGCAGTCACAAAAATTTAAAAGGTAAATCAATTCCTCATTTTTCCAGTCAAAAATCTGCACATTTACCTTCTTTTTTTTGGTTTGGAAAGAGCTGGTTACATCTATAGGTGAATTAGCTTTGTGTGGGGAGGGAGGGAACAGAACAAATCTACATTCTGTAATCAATCTTTCTTTTTTCCCTTTGAAACGAAAATTCAGAAATGTCCCTTCTGTGCCACTAACTAAAAGCCAATGGTCATAGGCTGTTATACACAATTACTCATGTGGATGTGTTTTTCCACGACTCCAACTGCACGGACTCGAGTGTGGAGCGAATGCCTGGGGCTCCAATCCTGCGAGCAAAGTGCTGCAGGGAGGGACAGAGGAATCCCCCCGTGGCCGAGCTCGGGGCTCCTGCCCCAGCTTTAGGGAGGCCGGTTCAGCCCCGCACAGGGAGGAGGTGCCCGGCCATGCCCCTGCATCCCAGCCCCTGCCTTAGGCACTACAAACCACGGCACTGTCGCTTCTGGCTTTTCCACACCTTGTGTTCTTCATCTGCTTTTACCCAGCGCCAGTGCAGGGGGAAATCTGCTCTCCTCCTTATTACAAATATGCTAAGTATTACTTAAATACTTTATGTGTCTTCTGCCTAGGAACACATCAATAATATAAATACTGAACTCTCGTAAGTATGCTCTTAAGAATTATTACGCTACACCTATAGACATTAATTGTGTTAAAGTAGATCATGTGTATTTTTTAGTAAAATCTAAAAATCCATAAGCTAAAGGCATTGCCTTGCAGTGTTGAATCTGGATAAACAATTCTTAATAGGGAAGTGTCATGCACATACCAATGCTTATAATGTTATCTTTTAGTCAGCTTTCTGTCAGAACCTGGGGCTGTGTGATATAGTGATACGGCTATATCAAAAGTTGTGCTATTTTACTGGATTTAGTGGTTATCATAACATGGAGATTATTTCAATACTGAACAAAATGTTTGATAGCAACATCTTAGTTTCAGGGAGAAAATAAAATAACATTTTCTCTTATCTTCATCTAAGGGAGTTTCTCTACGTGTTCTTTAGCTAGATGTGCATCATCCAGGTGATTCTTCCGTTTGTGTACTATTAAGTGCTCAAGAGGAAAAAATATATCTTGTTTAGAATGCTGCTCTTTCAAAATTACTCATGCTTGAAACAAACTATTCAGATTAATCCTAGAGGTCAAGCTTAGAAAATCCACCCCTAGATTTGCTTGTGTATTTTCTTATTTGTATAGACAGATTAGTATCTTTGTTGAGAGAATTTGTCTCTAAGGTAATTTGTGAATCTGTGCAAAAGAACGTGTTTGCATTTGAAAATGCTAAAACTGCATATCTTTGCAGAGGCAACTGAACTGTTTATTAGTGTTACTTTCAAGAATATTATTTTCAGCTGTTTTAGTTGGAGTTGCCAACTGGGCAGAAGTAGTTTCCAAGTGATTAATTTAGTTAATTCTATTTTAGCATTACATAGCACTTTTCATCCAGTGATGCCAAAACACTTAAGAGATATTAAGTAAACCTCACAACTCTCCTGTGAGGTAGGTATACTAAAGTATTATTACCCCCATTTTGCAGTTGGGGAAACTGAGGTCCAGAAGGATCTTGTGACTTGCCCAGAATCACGGAGCTATGGAAGAGCTGTGTTCAGAAGCCAGCAGTCAGGCTGCTCATCCATTGTTGTGACCAGCAGGCTGGGTTGCTTGGGCTGTCCATAAATAATGGAGTTTGCAAGATATGTACATGCCACTCCCACTGAACAAGCAGATGCAATTTTGCCCTGTTTATAGCAAAGCAGGGAAATGGCAAAATTTCACCCTGGAGCAAATTTGTCAGGAGCTTCATGTTCCCTAAGTGAATGCTCATGATAAGTTTTCAACTTGCTTTATAAGAGCTTGTCTTGACATACTGGTAACATCCTACTACCACTTGGCATAAACCCCCTGCTGTCTTTGCATTATGGAACTAGTCCTCAGAACAAATTTAGTTCACATCTAGTTACTTAGGACCTAAAGTAGTTTCTCTAAGTATCATTCACACAAATCAATCTCCCCAAAGGAAACTTCATAAAAATATAAACTGCTGATATAAACCTCCCCCCCCAACTTCAAATATTATTCCTCTAATTTTTTTAGTGAATGCTACAAATGAACTGCTTGTTGCGTCCTTTTGCCAATGTACTCTCACACAGACATACAAACAGGATACTGTCTCGAGGTACTACTTTCAGTTTCTGTTTGCCAATCCCTGATGAGATGTCCTTTGCAGCAGGTAAAGGCCCTGTGCAAAGTTCTACCTGAAATGGGACAATGAAATATAATTCCTAAATTTCTCCCTAGCTATGTAGGTGCTTCAGAAAGACATAAAGAAAGAGGGTTGTATAGAGTGTTCTCCATGCCTCAAAACACCCCTATGGCTAACAAGTTTCATATTATAACAAATTTCTATAGTAGAAAACAGGACATAAAAATATTTCCACAGAGTGGCTTTAAAATGACTATAAATAGTAAGTTTGGCTAATCTTTCAGTTAAGGGTTTTAGGGTCAGTTTTAAGTATTCTTATCCCCTTATTAATAGTAAATTTATTGTGCTTGTGGCCTAATGAACACACCATGCACATAGAAGGGGCCATGTCAGTGGGATTATATGACAAGAGAAGGATCTGGTAGTTGCATAAGCAAGCCAATTTTGTCTCCTCCAAAAACCTCTTGGAATCTCATGGCATTCCCTTTCTACCCAACCCACACCTCAAACAATTATTCACTTTTTTTTCCAAGTCCTGCAAAAATTATTCTGCCTAAGCCCTGTCCAAGAGATGGTAACAAATAGAAAGAAGTCCAAGAAATTAGCAGCACAAAACCCTTAAGACTTTCTAAAACTGGGAAAGCAGTAATTCTCCTTTTATCCTGTGGCTTGTTTCATCTTCCTTTGTCTTGTCATATAATAAGAACAGTGTTCATGTTGTAGGTGAGTGCTTGCAATTAGTGGCCCCACAGTTACTGAACCTCTGCAAAAGCCATACATATAGCAAATATTCCTTGTGAATATTATTCCTTGCCTTTTGAGAAGTACTTCATTTCACCTGGCTGTGATATAGGGTCTGTGTAAACAATCAGCAGAACCTGTAACTGTAGTTCTGTTGTGAACACCATCAGTAACACTTTGTGTGTACATATATAAACTTACATATATATGTATACAAATCATAGTCCTGTAAATACCTATTGCATGCATGCACATGCACAGGAGAAACGTTACATTCTATTAATGGTAAGGCATATTATTAGATAGGCAATATTGGCAATTATTTTAGCTTTTATCTTGATCTGTTGTGCTGCTGTTGATCGCATGCTGCCAGAGAATCTTTAAGGATGATGGGGATGGGAAGAGGCCACTTGGAAGGTTTATTGCACACGGCGGCAGTAGTAGCCCAAGACTTTGCACTTCTCACACAGATGCTGAGGATGTTCTTTGCTCTGGTCTGAAACATCCAGGCCGTCCGGCTTTTCCAGGGGTCTCTGCAGGGGTGGGAAGGAAATAAGATTAGATCCAAGGTTTTGTCCTTGTTACTCTGTATTAAGCACGTGGGGACTCTTCATCTCCATCTTTTATGCCCTGAGCTTTCTACTGGTAATTAAGAAGACACTATGTTTCTCTCCTGAAGGTAGGGAGTGTTTTTTTCAGCCCTTCAGCTCTACATTGGTTCAGAGTGGCTTCACAATTTAATGTCATTCTTCAGAAAGGTGGTGTTAACTTTGATGTAGACAAATAACAAAAATACTGAGTTGAGGACTTCATTTATAAAAGCAGTAACAAAAGAGTTCATTTCCTTAGCTCAATAACTTAGATGTCTCAAAGGCATTAATACCTAAAGCATGGGAATCCCATTACCCAACAATGCAGAGCAGCAATTACTGATATTAGGACTAGCTGCTACATGAGGAAAACAGTCTCAAATATGCACAGATACTACATAGCTAAAAGGTGTTTTCCCAATAGGTAGTCCCAAGTTTTTGAGGCTGAAAGTTTTGAAGCAGAGCAGCTGCAAAGCTATTAATAAATAAAAAAAAAATTGTCCAAACTAATACAAAACTAAAGCAAAATCCAACCTCGTGACACAATCCTTTGCACTGAATCTGAGTAAATAATTAGGTATTTTTAATAACATTAATTAAATCACAGCGTTGGAGGAAATGAAGCTGGTTTGTTGTTAGTAGGTATTTGCCCTGTCATTTTCCATGACACCTAAAAGGCTTCAAAATCATTCTGAAAATAAAACACCCGTGTTAAATATTGTGACAAAGTAAAATGTCTGGGAACTCTAATAGGTAGGGAAGTGATAGAGATATGAGGTAGAACTTAATAAAGTGCACCATTTGCTTGGAAAAAAACCCAAATTCCCTAACCCATAACTGATCTGTTTTCATGAAGTGTATCCGAAAGACTGTTTCATTACACAGTGCCATGAAGGCAGCAGTTCTTCCGTGAGACTGTGGTAGACACAGCATGTGGTGTGAAATCTGAAAACTTGCCATAAGCTTCACACTGTTTTTATGGGAATATTAGAGCCTTGCTTATATCTTCAAAATGTGATTCTTGGAGCAGTGGGTGGGTAAATATAAATTACATTATCTTGGCCATTTATCTCTTAACACCTTTCTTAATCTTAAAGGCTTTTCTTTATCTCTAAGGTCTTAAAGTACACCTGACCATCTAAGATTTCATTTATAAGTTTTTCATCAAGTCACCTACCTGAAACTCTGTGGACAGGAATAGAGATATTTAAAGCTTTTTTCTAAGTTATGTAATACTGCAGGAATCTCTCATAAACCAGGGAGTAAAAGGGTTTCTCAGCTCTCTGAATAGGTAAAATGACACAAAACATATTCTACCATCTTGAACAAGGGGTATCTGTAAATTCTTGCTTGATTGTACTGGATTATAAGGGCAACACTCTTATTATGTTGCACAGCTAGTCAAAACAATATATAGGAGTGATTCAGGAGCGATTGTCAATGGTTTCTGATTCAGTGTTTTGAACCGTGATGTTGTTCTGCATCACATAGGTCTTAGAGTCTAACTTCATTTACATTTCACCTGTAAATTGGATTTCCTGTGTCAGATGAGGAAAGTAGATGGACTCTTCATCTCCAAATTCCCTGCAACCCTACTGAGCTTTAAATGACTTGTTTGATGTCACTGTGTTGAGATTTGAGATCAGAACCAGCAATTGTGCTTCTAGGCTTGCAGTCCAAGCACTGGTGCAGATACTGCTTCTTCCACAAGACAGGCAAGTTGAGTAAGTGTGTTTGGTCAGAAAAACTGCCTTTTTGCCTTATCTACCACTTATTCCACCAACATCTGCCCACAAATATTCTTCAAGAATTTGCATTACATAAATATACAAAGACGAAGTGCAGGTTCCAGAGTCCCAGGGGTTAATTTACACTATTCAACAGTGAATGAGAGTTTTGAAATGCTACACTTGAAACAGGCTATTTGACTAGGCTCTGATTGCTTCTACATGCTAGCTGTGCTCTGATTAAAGAGAAAAATACAGCAGTTATCATGTTTATTGATATAAGCCAGATTTTTTTTTTTTTAATATGCGAGGCCTTGGGAATAATTTTTCCTGGAAATAGTGCAAAGGACATTGGGAATGCCTTGAAGCGCCAAGAGTTTTTGGATGGTTTTCAGAAACAATAGCTCTCCGTGGTTTGCTTTCCCCCTGCGTTGATTGAGCTCAGCTTTTTGGCCTGCAAAGCATTTTGATTTCAGAACTGTTATTGTTACCAGTATGTTATGACACAGGCTGGGGAGAGAGGGGTTACAAATGCAGGAAAGCAGGTTGCCAAGGGCCAGCTGGAAGGAATGAAGCCATGCAGAGCCCAGACTGCATTTCTGGTGAGGTGGTGGAGGGCTGAGACTTTGAAACTGGTGGTGCACTTGTGTGGTTGGTGTCCCAAAACCACTTCAACCCAACTTTTG
Source organism: Pycnonotus jocosus (assembly GCA_013400435.1). Taxonomy (NCBI): domain Eukaryota; kingdom Metazoa; phylum Chordata; class Aves; order Passeriformes; family Pycnonotidae; genus Pycnonotus; species Pycnonotus jocosus. The sequence goes on along the minus strand of VWYP01008906.1, from coordinate 44,091 downwards.
CATAAAATGAAATCCCAGCTTATCTCCATTTGCCATTTTCTCTTCATGGGTTTCTTGTAAAGGCAAAAAAGAACCCTGAGTAGCAAATATTCTTGTTCTGCTGCTGTCTGTTACTAGTTGAGAACCTAAAAGTAATAACCTTATACTCTTGGAACCCTTACACCATGGTAAAAGTGTAGGATGTTAGTCAGAGCTGTGTGTCCATCAGGGCTGGGCAATTCTCCCCAGCTCTGGTGTGGTGGAAGCAGAGGGGAAGGAGAGGACGCTGGCACAAGAGGCGTGCAGCAGGGTCTGGCTCACACTGTGCCAGCTCTGGGGACTGCCTGAATTCTGCAGGAGACACCAGGAACTGGGGAAGCTGCAAGAGCTCTGCACTGCTGCTGAAGACTCAGCCATGCACTTGGAGACGGTGTGGAGAAGGGGACAGGCTATTTGGCTCAAAAGTTAACTCCTTTCCTTACAAAGAGGTGAAATGGGGTTTCTAGAACAGTGGTAGATCCTGCTATGTTCCTCAGGGGAAAGGCATCCTTTTTTCCATTAAATGGAGAGTTTAACTGTAAAAGGTTTGTTTGGTTTTTGGTTTTGTTTTGTTTTTTTTAAAGCACCCACAGTTGTATTCTTCTCGACTTCACTTTTGTGCATCTTTCTTTAATTTTCTCCTGGTAGTTGCAGAGTAGAAATAATCTTGTGCAGCTCCACCAGGAAAGCATTTGGTGGTGGTGAATAAAGATATTGCCTCAGGGGAATTAAGCTGAAAGAAATTTAAATTTATATATCAATTCCTGACCTGCGAATTACCTTTTGATTGTGAATTATTGCTGTCCCAATCTACATGTACTGCATGACCTCTGCATTCCCCAACAGTCAGCTGAAAACCCAAACCCCTCAAACAAAACCCTCACCCTTATGAAGTGTTAGGCGTTAAAGAAAGCATCACTAGGACATCTTGAGGGAAATTGCTTCCACTAAGATGTAGAATGGAATAATGTGCCTGCTTCTGTTTGTATTTAGAAGACTGATGTTTTTTCTGCTGTAGAATGGAACAATTTAATTGCATCACTGATGGATAGAGGATCACATCAGAATTCAAATGAGAGAAAACACTTAAAAATAATTTTCTGGACTCATTTACATCAAGGTTTAATGTGGCAAATGAGATGATTAAATGTCAGATTAGGAATGTAAATAGAAAGATTCTGCAGCTATTGCTGGCAGGATAATTGTTAGGTTAACAGTGTTAAGGAGGCATGCTTCCCTCAAGAAACACATGCTATTGTGAATTTGTAGATTTTTAGTCCAATAAAAAAAGTTGGGCACTAGGGAAGAAAAGATTAAATGCAATGTACATTTTTGAGCAGCCAACCCTCTGCTTTTCTATCTGCCTGGGGGAAGAGGGACATTACCAAGGCCCTGGGCTGTTGCTGTGAATCCAAGAGGCAGTGATAAGAAGGCTGCAGATCACAGGCAGGATGCTTAGAGAGAGCAAGCAGCCCCTGTCAGCAGCATGCCTCTGGGACAGGCCAGCTAGGAATGAATGATAACAGCACAAAGTAAATGGTGGCAATCTCTTTTTAGAGTTCAGGAAAGCAGCAGTCTGGGATGAACTGCATCCCCATAGCTGGAGTACACAAGTGTGGGCATGCTGGGAAGGGCTTATTGAATCTAAAGGGGCAAAAGATCATACTTGTAGGCTTGAAACTGTTGAAAAGTTTATTGGGCTTGAGTGATCATACCCACCCCTCCCCATACTGAGGGAAGTGAGGTGGCTGTGGTTGCACTCAGATATGGCAATTATGATGAGACCACTGAATTGCCCATGAAAGTAATAACTTGAGCATCATGAGGTATGTATTTACATACCAAATTATTTCCAGTCCAACAGTAAATTCCTGACAGCTGGAAGAAAATAGTGTCCAAGAGGACAAATCAGTCACCAGATGGCTGGTTCTGCACCAGTGCAACAGCTGTCATCACAAACAGCACTGCCCTTAGCCACAAAGTCGGGGAAGAAGCCTTGATAAGAGGCCAGCCAGGAAGTAACCCTGGGCGCAGATGTTGCTGCTATAGTAGGCAGAGGAAGAAAATGAGAATTCAGAGCTTGGCATCTGGGCTCTTACACTGCCAAGAATGCTGGTGAAAGACTAAAAGGACTAGCTCTGTTGTTGAAGCAGGGTAAGAAGGAGCATAAACAACCACAAAATCCAATTCCTCGGAAGAATAAGAGAGGTTTAATTCTTGTCTGAGATTCCTGTTTATGTTTAGAGTAGGTAAAGTAACTGCCTGGGAAACAACTTTTGAAATTGCCATAGAGCAGATTTGTCTGGGTAGTTCTTTAGCCTTCAGTAAGGCTTGAGCTCAGTGGATCTATGGTTTTTGCCCCATGGTCTGTGCATTACTGTAAGCACTCCCGTGGGAAGGTTCATCACTTGAGGCAGTGGTGAAAATGCAGAAGGAGGAACACAGTGGAATAATTTAGCAAAGCTTGCTTGAGGAGCAGTTTTGCAGCTTTGGTGTGACAACCATCTGATTCCCTCTTCAGTGGATGAGTTGGAGAATGAATGGCAGCATCCCTCCTGTCAGGCCCTTGTGTTACTTCTTGTGATATATGCACCACCATCTCTTTTAAATACAGAGATTTAGAGCTGTATTTATAGAGCACTTCAAAGTATATACACAGCTGTAAAAGTGCTGAGAAGACTTTTCCTGCCCCACAGAGATTAAAACCTCATTCTCACAGCTAGGCCATGTGCACTAAGAGCACAGGGCTGAATTGAGACATTCCTTGTGAGGAACTGGCCTGGGATAGTTTCCTGGAGTGAAACGAGCCTCCAGGAACAATGAGCAGGTGGCAGGAAAGTGTGGCTGCTCTCCTCTCCAGGGACTCACTAACGAAAGGTATGCATAGGAAATCAAGATTTGAGCATAGCTGCACAAGCCATTCACAGAGCCAACATATGTACTTGAATGGCTACCCCAGAGCTATCCAGAGCAGAGATTATTATCTTCAGTCCTCTGATATTATTGCCTGAGCCAGTTACATGGGAGTACTTCAGCACCAAACCATCGTTTGTGAGACCTGGACAAACCTTACAGTACTGGCAAGTCCATGGATTTGGGAAAGTGGCTGGGGAAGATGAAATACAGCAATGGAGATGAGGCTGGGAGAAAAGGGCAAGCCTGGCAATTGAGAAGAAACTCATTCACTGCAATGAATATTGAGCAATCCTGAAATAAAGTTTTTTGTGCTAAATTGGGCACAAGCATCCTACTCTCCAAGAGTGACGGTGATGCAGGAAGGCTGGGTGGCCCATGGGGTTGGATAGACTCTGCAAGGTTTGATCTGTTTGGTGACAAACTGGGAGAAGGCAGAGATATTCACTAGGCCAAGTGAGGCTGAGAAAGCATCCTCAGAGGTGATTGTTGTCATGTCTATACACACACACATTCCTGTAAGTGTCTGCCACTGCTTAGGACCAGGTGTGGAATGGGGGGGTGATTTGACCAGGAGTGAGTTTTCATGATTAATATACTATGGTGAACGGAAACTTTCTATCATAGCCCCTCACCATAGACTGTTTTAGATATGGGCTGAGATGTTCACAGTTTTTATAGTTTGGAAGCTCTTGTATCCTGACAAAAGGTTACTTCATGTTGAGGGACCAGCAGTGACTTTCATCTGCTGATAAAATTACCATTATTTTTTAAAATAATGTTCCAGGATATCTTTTTTCCTGTTAGGTTACAATTATATGTTTACCAAATGGTAGGGCAAGGAGCAAAAATAGGAGATGATGAATTCCAGCACATTGCTGAAGAGAAATATTGACAAGATTGTTTGAAAATAGAAATAATTTATTGCACTAGAAGTAAATACTGTCTATCTTGAAAGGAGGTCAGACTTCTCCAGTTCATCTGGTTTTTGTTAAACTGAAGAAAAAACTCTATTTATTGATTATTTGTACTATGATCAATCACATCACATATTGTGGTGACTTTGCTGTTTTGTAGTCTCTGTCTGCTGTTTTCTTTAACTGCCACCCCTTTTTTTTTTTTTTTTTTTCAAATGGAGTTAAAATGATACAAGAGAATCATGGTATGTAGGGAGATGCAAGATATTAGGTGAATTGTTTAAATTGGAAAACCTGTCCAATGGAAGATTCAGATGAGAATGAAAGTACTCTGATCCCATATAATAAATGCAGGAGCATATAATTAACTGAGGACATCCACTGAGAGGGAAGTGAGAGCTTAAAAACTTCTGGAAGTGCATAGGAAATCAAACATGAATGAGGCCTCTGCTATGTTAGGTACCAACAAAATAATCAAAATCTAAAGATTAAATAGGAAATATATCTAGAAAATGTTAAGATGGTGTAGCAGTGCTATTAAAAAAAACCCAAACAAACAAATCATATTTTGTGCACAAGATGTTTTTGTGCTAATTCTCAAACTAGAAATATTGGGCTTTTAATTAAATCTTTCACTGTGCTTTTACAAAATAGTTCTTAGTGTAAGAGTACTGGTGACTGGGTGTAACATATTTTCCAAAATGGGGCAGAATAGCTCCCAACTGATAAATGTTGATAAAGGTTTAGAGAGTCTGGTGTGGCACTGGATGCTTGTACAAAAACCCTGTTTGGGATAGCAGACAGGAAGCTGTGTCAAGAAGCAGCACAGACCTCCTGCAGCCTGTTGGCTCTCCTCTGCTGCTGGCTCTGTGCATGAATTGATGCTGTCCCCTTCACTCTCTGCCTGCTGCTGTTACGGTTAACCAGAAGCAGCACGGGGCACCTCTGCAAGAATGAAGGGGACTAGAAAGGATGACAGTGGTAACACTGAGAAAGAGGAGCAGATGGAGGTGAGGCAGTGACAACAGGATGTAGAATCTTTCAGCTCGAGGTTCAAATTTCACATTTGGGGCAAGAGCACTAGTGACTGGTCGCAAGTTTTTTATGCTGGGAAACCTAATTGAAATGCACTCTTGTCTTGAAAATCTCAAATACCTGCAATACCTGCTGCTGGCACATGAACACATGCATAGAGATGTGCTCTTCCACATCCATGAGTTATGCTGTCTTAGGGAATAGCGTGGGAACAGTGCTTTACAAACCGCGGTGGACTGTGGAAAGCTGCACTGCACGTGCTGTGATGACTCCCCAGAAGGCACCGTGTGCATGGCTCAGTGGCAAGCCCAGCTTACAGAAGCACTGTAGATTGCAGCCCTCCCACAGTGTGTGTCTGACTCTAGTATTGCTGTGCAGATTGGACTCCTCCAGCCCTGCTGTGAGGGGCAACTCTGCACAGTGGACTACTTGCAAAATCTACTACAAAAATGTACACGTGTAAGTCTATAATGCCTCCTCTACAGTGTGGATGGGATACCTCTTGAATGGTTTCTTGGCTCTTTGAGCACCAACATAAATGATGGAAAGAATTTTGAAGAACAAGGTAAATATTTATAAACTTGTGCTATAAATGGTCTTCTGCTGTCAATGGTCCTGTAATTTCTCTCACCCTCAAGATGTATATGTATATCCATGCCATGTGGTAAGTGACTGAGCCTGGATTTTGGATTTTTTTGACAAGCTGTCTAAACAGAGGTAAGGAACAAGAGATCTTGGAAGCTTTGAGATTTTTATGGTAAGTTAGCGTCATTAACCAAGGAATTTTGTAGGCAGGAGTCATGTCAGTATTGTTCTCTTTTATCACTACTCTTTGTAAGTAGAGATAGCCCCTCAAGCAAATCCAACAAGTGAAAAAAAGCAGTACACATGGGAAATAACTGCTGACACCAGTGGAATGAAACAATAAATTGGTGTAAATATGAAGAGAATCAGAAGAACTAGAAGGCAAATTGCTATTGCTGAACTTTTTTACTGTATTTAAGATAAAAAAGCCCCACAGTCTCTTTCTATAAGAAAGGCAGGTAAAGATTTTGGGTTTGAGGTATTTGTACTGAAAGAAAGAACATTCAGATTTTGCAACTCTGATGACACCTGTCCAGATTTCCAGGACTGAGACAGCTCATCTGGGAAACATTCTCTGTGGTGTGCTGTAGTCCACTAAAAGTTCTGTTTAAATCTTACTCATGCTTTACAAAGTCAACAGCATTCCTAGTTCCAAGCCTGTTGCCATCAGATCTGCACTTTTCCTACCTGTTTGTGAGGATAAACATTAATGTGGCACTTGATACATTCTTGTCCCATGTTAGCCCAGGAGTTTCCACTCATCCATTTTCTCTTGCATTTGGGGCACTTATATTCACCAAAGCAGCGTTTCTTGCCCTGGTATGGTGTCAGGCCTTCTCCTTTTGGACGAGCCTACAAAACAAAGGGAAGTAGCAATGAATGACTGAAAACAGGTGTCTGTGTCTGTGTGTAGTAGAAAAAATCAAGTTTTTAATTAGGAAACTTTGGGCAGAAGATATTGAAGGCAAGCATGAAGGACATATCCCGTTAATGAAGAGTTCATATGTTGAAGCTGGAGTTTAACAGTTCTGAGAGTAGTTTCTGTAAGAAGTATTCAGAAGTTCAAGAAAACATAATACTCGTTAGTGATGTTGAGTATTTAGAAATATGCCTTTTCACTTTTTGAATAATTTTAATATTAGTTTCACTATGATAAAATCATCTCTATTGAATATATATTGTTAGCAATATATACAGTATCAGGAGGAGTAGCTCATTAGTAATATAAAGGACTACTTTTTAAGTAGAAATTCCAGTTTAGAAATCTAGTCTATTTTCCACTAAAAACCTGTAGTTAGTAAGATTTTTATAGTAATTCTGCTTTTCCCAGCCTATATATTATCATATGGGAGTGCACAAACTGGGACTGAGTATGAAGGAAAGACATTCTGACTAGTGGAAATAATAACTTTTATTAACTTTATCTGGTTTTTTGCTCTTGGTAAATGGTTTCACTATTTCTGCCTTTTGAAGGAAACAGGAAAGGGTTTGCAAATGGTGTGTTGTGATGTCTGAATGTTAAATGTCCCTTAAAAAAAAAGCCTTTTTATCTAGGGAAGCCAGTAGAGTTGACAATGACTATATGCAAATACCAGGTTTATTTTTTGTACATACATTCACTCACTAAACCTGTGTGTTGTACTTAACAGAATATGATGAGGCATGTGAAGATGAGGGTGTTGCATCCAGCTGTGCTAGGATAGCTGTAAAGATGAAGCCATTTTCCCAGAGTCCCTAGCAGGTGTTGAAGGCCTGTCCATGTATTCACTGTGTTTAGCTGTTGCTGCCTAGAGGGAGATTCTTTGCCTGTATAGTGGCAGGATACTATGATCACCTATCAAAGGCTTCTTTGTCACTTACTTACAAGTCAGGCCTAAGCTGCTTTTCTTTTTTTAAGAGTTCCAGATAAAGTTTACAAAAGTGAAATGAGCCCTCATGCTGGGAAGGCATTTGTTTTTGTTTTGGGAGCTTGTGCGATTTCTCAGTGTGTAGGTCCAAATTGCTTTCTATGTGAAAACATGGGTTGCAAAAGCAGGTGGTTGGCAGAAGACCTGAGCTTGGCAAGAGCTCTGAGACTCAGGCTCCAGTGGCTGATGGAGATGGTGAACACTGTGTTACCTCCTGAGTCGCATGTGAGAGCAAGAGGAAAGGAACATTGAGTGCACTCTCCCCCGCATCCTGTGGGTGGAAGAGCAGGGGACACCAAACCTACTCCAGCCTTTTTTTCTTTCTGTAGTGTCAGTAAACAACATTCTCTGGGATTTTTATGCTTATTCCTCAGCATAGCAACATTCTTCATAAGATCAGATCAGTAGCAACCTCCATTACAAACAGGCAAACATCTATAATAATTTGCTTCTGACAAGCCACTGTAAATATTCTGGCTAATAACAAAGATGAAGCTGACCAGGACACACATATTTACAGAAGTATAGCACAGAAGAAAAAAATGTGCATTGATATAGAGAGAAACATTCATACTTCCACAACTAAATGAGTGCTGGCAGACACCCAGAATGTAGCTCTCCGACCCATGGTGTCCCTTGATAAGGATGAGATTGTAACTGAATGTAGTGCAGGAAAATGTCAATTTATGGAGACATCCTTATTCTGGATACTTAATTTGTTCTGCCTCTGAGGAGTTCATAGCACAACCCAGTGTAAGAAGAAGCCACATGCTCCCTCATTTAGAAATTCTCATGGAGTTGAATAGAAACCCTGTGTCCAGAGAGCTCCCATGTTTGAGAGACCTTCCCTCTCCTCCTAAGGCATCACAGATTGTTTTATTTGCAGTTTTGACTGGGGGAGTGTTATTGAACTGAAGAAAAATTATTTTTGATTTTCTGATTAAGACACTCTCTACCTAAACTCCTCCTGCAGCCAGACTTGAAAATGCAGCTCAGTGCCCCTACCAAGCAGTGGTCCTTTCAGAAAACGTGCAGGTCACAGGGTTCATTATTTCCAAAAGTAATAGCACTGACTTTGGAGACAGAGTGTGCCTTGAAAGTCTTGTAAATGTTTACTAAGAGTATTTGAACATAACACTCCCACAGCAATATGTTATGTCAGACATAAAGAGCATTTAAACATCAGACTCCCACAGCAATATGTTGTGCCAGCCACAATTCCCAGATGGGAAACTTTCAGAGACGGCCACTTGGGCGGGCTAGTGACTGTGGGTTTGTCTAGGTCATATAGGTGACTTCAGAGACACCAATGCCCTGAAATGCTCTGCCCTCACAAATGGCCAGGGAGTACCAAAAATACTCTCTGTGGAGTCCTCTGTGTGTACAGCTAGGCACTGGAAATGGAGGCTTTCCAAATTAGAAGCTACTTTTAAAATCTGGCTTCTCCAATTTTCTCAGTAAATCGGAAGCAGAACCAGGAAAAGAATGTAGGAGCCCTGACTCTGTTGGTAATTTCCTGTTATAATTGTTAGACTAAACTTTTGATTTATTTTTATTTTAACTTTTTTGACTGTCACAGCTCCCTTCTCAGTCAGTGACTCTAATTAGGTTGCTGGCAAAGTTACAACAGTCTCTGTAGGTGTTTTGCTATTCTGCTTTATGGATGTTTATATGTTGCCTGAGCAGATATTATTTTCCTTCCCATATCTTCAGTTTCCCAAACTGAGCCCCACAGGGAGTTTGGATTCACAAACAAGCAAGCTCATTTTCTCTAGTGGGAAACATCATTAGGAACCACTGACAGCAGTGAAGGCAACCCTCCAACTCCCTCCACCCTCCAGAACCAAACAAAACAGGTATTTGACAGTATTTGGTAGAAGGCAAAACCTGAGTGAGATATACTAAGGGCCTGAGAGATCCGAGGCTAGGTATTTTGGTTTATTTGTTGTTGGGGTTTTTTTTGTTGTTGTTTTGTTTTTGTTTTTGTTTTTTTTTTTTAATTTAAAGTGTCTGGCTCCAGCAGGAGCACAGCTGAATTGCATAAACATTTCCAAGAATCAGTCTGCTCCTTGGCACAGAAGCAGCCAGCCCTGCCCACAGGGTGCTCGAGCACCCGGTCACTCTGCAACTGGGGTATCTCAGTGCTCATTTTCACCAGAGGTTTTTCCTTAACTAAGTGCCAAAAGAGAGCAGGAAGACACATTTTGTCATTTGGTATTAATCTAAAACCCCATACTTTACAGAATGTGGGATTTACCTTGTTTAAACCATTAGCCTCCTATTCTCTCCCCAGCCCAGAACCATTTGAGTAGTGGTTAAGAATAGGATTTGGTTGGTGTTTAGGTCCTGCAATTCCTGTACTGGGCATTCTCCTCTTTCTCTTTCTGCAGACAGGGATTTATTTATGTCTGGAGGTAATCTGGCAAAGTTATGCTCCTATTGATAATGGCACAATATTTTGTTGTTACTATATTAACAAACACTGCCCCATTGCCTGTAGGCCTAGGTAAATCTTTGGCCTGGTTTCTATCCTTGGCTGCAAAAACTTGGTGTGTCTTCATTCAGATGTTTCAAGGATTTGCTGCATCCTGGACAGGTAGGTCTTTGGGGAGAATCAAAACCAAACAGATTTTTCTACAAGGACCAGAAACTAGCCATTACTTGAAGTGTGTCTCAATGTCAAGATCTAGGTATTAGGGAATGGATCCTTTGTGATGTTTTGACTTTGGACAAGCAGTGACACAACTGACATCCCCTTTGCAGGTGTACCTAGCCAGTGTATGTTTGCCTTAGCTGGATACAACCAATGTACAAAGCCAGTGAATTTTGTGGGGCACGGTAACAAAAATTACCTCAGTATTCCATCCCCCACTGACACCCAGCTGTCTCTATTTTTCATCTTCTCTCTTTCTTGAGCCAAAACCACAAATTGGCCATCATAAGACTTTTTAAAGTGTTTAAGTTGAGCTTTTCTGCTGGTAACTGGCCAGTCCAGCTCTCTGTCAACCTATCAGAGAATGCATCTCAGGGAGGGATCTGCCAAATCACTTGGCAATGACATAATAAAGGACTCTCTGCTTTCCCTAAACAATTCCCTCAAAGTATGTTTGCAGAGTCAGCAAAACCAAAACATGGCCCCCTCCCCCAACATGCCCTGCTTAAAGCCAGATTCATTATAAACAAGATGAGGCTGAGTTTCCTCAAAGCAAAATGCAGAGACACAATTTAATGCTTTTCTTCCCCTGATCTCCCCCCAAGTTTGCTTTACACAAATCAGCCTAACATTGGTAGGTGGATCTCCTTCATAGAACTCTGAGGGTCTGCTTGTAGGCATGCTTCATCAAATGAAGAGAAAAGGGTAACAGCAAACAACAGCTTGATGCATTGACTGGCTCCCGAGTGGTTTGTGGGAGTGGGAGGGTCAGAGCTGTATTTTGAAATCTGATCTCAACTGAAAGTCAGCACCGCTGGGAGATGGCATTAAAATGCCCCAGTGCTCTTATTGTGTACTACTGTAAGGGCATAGTTTTAATAAAGATATGGTAACACAGCCTCAAAAGCTTCAATTAGAAAATGAAAAAGAAAGTATAAGGACTGATTTGGTGTACTGGGTGTTGTGGCATTCTAGTCCTGATGCTGTAGCAAGTTGCAGAGTGTTGGGAAATTCACAGAAGTGCTCTCACCTTTCTCAGCTCTGTGTATACTGTGTAGAGAATGAGGACACACTTATGCTAAAATGGCACAAAACCGGAATCTTTGGATTAGTCAACTTTTCTTTTCTTTGTCCTTCCTCAGTTTTGTGGTCATATAAATCTTGAGTATCAACAGAATACATAGGCAGATAGGTGATGTGTTTAGGAACGGCACTGCTGATGTCTGACCCCAAAGACTTCTGAGGCATTGATTTAAACCAACAGTCACTACATCTTCAATTAGTATGTGCAATATAGAAAGAGCATCTAGGGGATCCAGAAACCAAACTAATGCTTTTTTCAGCTTTGTCTCTAGTTTAATTTGTGTATTAGTGATATGATGGGAAGTGTTGATATAGGTCTGTTAAGTGAAAAAACTGATAATGGTCAGAAAGCAGGCTCTTCACTACAGCATTACTATTTAAATAGAAAGTTCAATTTGTTTTGCTGAACAATAGGAATTATGGAATTTCTAGTTGTATTGGATATTTCAGATTAAAGATTTATGATAGCTAAAATTATATCTGAGCAAGACATGGCTGAAAAATAAAGAAAACTTTACTTGTTTGTGTAGCTTAAAAGAGAAGGCCAGTATACGTTTTATTTGACAAATCCAACACTGGGATTTTCTTAGGAGACTTTTCTGGGGCATGGCTTAGGGCTACGTCAGCCTCTGACTGGGGACAGTCTCTGTATGGTTTTCTCACCTCTGCATCCCCAGAAACTGATGTTTTTCAGCTGTGTTGTGTATGTTAACTGTGATTTTGATCTAGTTTCCATGAAGGTAAACCACGAGATAAGTTGAGCAGTTTGTTACTAATAATACACATATAATTTCTGATGATGATTAAATCAATAGGCATAGTTGTCATGGACATGTTGATCAAAGTCTACAAATCCAAGAAGTTGGCTTGGCAAACATTCCAACAGTTAAATCAGTATCTGGTTTCCCAGATTTTTCAGTCCTAGACATGCTGTTAGGAGCAAAGGCTTTTCTTCTGCTACAAAATGCCTATTTGAGCTGATCATTAGAACCATCTTTGAGTCAAAGATATTATATCATTGATATGCTAAGTTAGTTTGAAGCAGAACAGTTGCTAATTGGCAATTCTGCAATTATCTGATGTGTCAATTACCCAGCACTGAATGGTCTGAGAAGTTGAGAGTATGAGTTTTCTTTGCCAGTCCTACTCATCATTCCACAGCCAGTATAGATAGGAAACATGTAAACTCTCAGTACCATCCAATCTGAGTAAACAAGTGTTCATGAATAGCTGCTGCTTTCACAGGTCTCTGTCCAGGTAAAAAAGGACATATTGATGCAAGCAAGCAGTAGAAGACAAAAGTATTTGGTAGAATGGTAACATGGTGGTGGGACTGGTGCTAGACTTCCAGCACATGGATTTAGTACAGAGCCCTGTTCATGGTGAGATTGTACCTCAGCTCTTCATCTGCAGTGGGGAAATGTCCTGTTGCTGTTTCCTGCCACTTCTGCAGTTCTTGTGGCATTGTATAGATCACTTTGGACTACCTATGGTAATGTAGCTTGTGTAGCATAGCAGAACCTTGACCTTCATCTCACTTAGATAAGTGCTACTATGAAAAAAACAAGCAAACAACACTCAATTTTTTTTCAGTCAATCCCTTTCATAGAAGAATATTTGAGTGCATGCTGTATTGCACAGAAACCTGTTCTCCCTATAGTGGAGCCTTAATAGGATAAAGTCCCCTTGCATTCACAGTTCTAACTAATCTCAGATACACTTCTGCATTTCCTGACTGTTCACATGAATTTTCCAGGTATGCTTGTATATTTAGTATCTCATGTGTTACATACAGGGCAACAGGCTGTGATCAAACATTTAATGTGTTTGGTAGATTTTCAGAGCCATGGACCTCTGCCAACACTACCCAAATCTTCTGTTAAGGAAAGCTGCAAATAATTATCCTGGTTGACTGTACTTCAAGGATTTATTTTACCTGCACATGCTACTCTTTGCTTGTTGAATGACCATGAAAGAGCTCCCACATGGGCTGTCTATGCTTGCAGCCAATCACAGCTTTAACACGCTTGTTCCTGCTGGACCTTGAAAACAATGAAATTACTTGAGCATATAAATAGCTGCCTAATGAATCTTCTTTTGAAAGTATTGCATAACTCTGTCTAACCCAGAGGCCAAAGTTTCAAGAACAGGTCCTCATGCATGTGAAGGTAACAATTAAAATTTGGACTAAATGTTAACTTGTGCAACAAAGCAAGCAAACTGAAAACAATTCACTTAGGAAATTGCAGAGTGAAAACTGTTTCCAAGGTATCGTTTAATGCAGTACAAAGTAAAAAAGGAGGTGGGGCTAAAAAGAGGGGATGGACTGTGCCTATGCAAACCTGAGTCTCTGCTGTGTAATTTAAGAATTGTATGTCATAAAGAAAATAGGGATTTGCATATCAAATTAAGTATGTGGAAGAGTTAAAATTGCACTTGCCTGCTGGGATGCAGTGAGGCACTTCTTTTCAGCATTACAAGATCATATTCTTCCAAACAGCTTGAGATAAAAGGAAGTGGTCAAAATCTTTCCTTTCCCTTCTCTGATACAAAATTGGACATGCTGAATTAATTATGAAGAAACTAGGAATGTATTCATTTTAATAGTTTCCTGATGTTTGGACTCTTTTGTCCCTCTTCATCCGTTGCTTGAGAACATACAATGGCAATAATCTCCTCCTCTCCCTCCCCCTCCTGTGGCCCACTATATTTAATATGTTCATATTTATTTAGTAGCTGGAATCAGGGTTTTGGAGAAGGGAGGGTCAAACCCTTGCTAGAATCAAGCATTACCTCTTCCAAGCTGAGGTCAAGACTCATATTTTTGGACTTGTTTAATTGGTTCACCTCAGATGCCTTCATGTGGATTTCACAATTCTCCTAGGGCTAATGTGGCACAGCTGGGGCACTGATCTAGTGAGAAACTGTCAGGTCTAAGGATTATGATCTGTTCTTTACAAAGCACTGGAGTAGTTCTGATAGACCCCTTGCCTTCCCATAGGTCATGAGACTGTTCAGAACAGATGGGAAGGCAGACATGTCATTGAAGGAAATTCTATTCCAAATCTAAGTGTGTAGCAGGTGCTTTTGGAGTCAAATTCAACAACTGGGATGCTGCTTTCTGCTTCATTGCTGTTCTGAGATGTGTTTATGCAAAATTTCTACCTAAAGAGAAATCGTGGATTAAATTATGATGATGAGATAAAGCTACAGATCTCCAGTTGACTCTGTGATGGTATTTCTTTCCTTATTAAAAAGAAGCTGCATGGGAAGACTGGGGTCCAGACATAGACATAGACATGTCCAGGCTAGACTGGGTATGCCACTATTTGGTGTACCCAGTGTATCATCAAAGCATATTTTCAGGAGTATTTGGATCGGAGAATTTTCCAATTTATGGGGTGACCATAGTGTTTTTGTTGTTTTTTGGTGTGTTACAGCTGACAATCTGAGGCTTCTCTCTCTTCCAGCTATATGCAGAATAATAGTGTTGTCCTTATTTTTTCACCTGTTTGAAAGCTACACTGGAAATTTAATTGCAGACACTGCAATTTGCAAACCATTTAGTACTGTGGAAGCTTAATCTTATACTGGGTGCAGCTTGATATAACTTTGGTGTAAATTTACAGAGGGGAGTAGAGAAAATGCCTGTATTAAAGAGGTCTGTAGATGCTGAGGGGAGAGAGGTTTCTCTGCTGCTTGAGTGGCACTGTAAAATCCTGCTGTATGACCAGCCACAGCTTTTTGTGCCTTTATCCTTTTGTAAATCTAGACCTGTTGGGGTTTTCCTCCAAGCCAAGTATCTGCTGCGCTACACCTGCTGAAAGTACTTGGGGAGGGACTTTAATATATCAGTGATCTTAGGAAGAAATGTCAACATGGGAATCTGCTACTTTTACTTTAGAAACATGGTGTGTTGATATCCTAGGATGTCAAGAGAGATGACTTTATGTTAAGGTTCTTTTTCATTTGAGGTGTAGTTGGTTTAGTACTTGGATGACATTAATAAGGATATTACAATAAAGAATTTTATTTCAATTAGTATCTTTGATATTTGTATATCTAAAAACATTAATTTCTTGCTTAGTTTTTAAATGAAACAGCGTCATCCCAAAATATTGGTTTTCCCATACTCAGTTTATAGTCCATAAGTTTAAACTCATACAACAGATAGTTTAATATCCTTAATAAATAATAATTTAAAAAAATAAGGAACTATATGCAGTTTGTATGCAGTTTCCTGCATAGTCATTGTCCTCAGCTCTGACTGTGACCAAAGGATGAGTGCTTTGTACTCTACAGGCTGGGCAAAGGGTGTACAGGGGAAAGCATTGCACTGGGATGTGGCAAAGCAGAGAATATTTTAATTCAATGCAATATGAATTGCAACTTCAGCAATTTACCACTCAGGAAATCGCTTGTTTTGCTCTGATTTTTTTATGTTGCTTGTTGCACCCTCTGGACCCTCACACTTGTTTTTTTGTTCCATTAATATGTGTGTGAATTATTACAATGCTGGATTTCTTTTAGCCTGATTTAGAAATGCTTTTGCTCATGTAACAGTTTTATCTCTTCGAAACAACTCTTGGAAAGTAAAGGAAATACTGTTAAGATGATAAGGGCAAGTTTCAGGGGAAAGGATGTTTCTAGGAGAACGCAGCCTTCTTCCTTCCTTCTGCTGTGAAAGGGACAGGATCTCTTTCAACTACCCGCTAAATCCTTAAGGATTCAAGACTTGGTTCATGGCATACCCCATATTCTGCATGAGAATAGGTATAACTACAGTAAGAAAATTCCAGCAGGAGAGTGCAGGATCGGGAGAGTAATGTGATCTTGTGGTTAAGGCACAGGACTGGGCCTCTGCAAGCCCAGAGTTTCATTCCTGGCTTGACTACAGGCTCCTTCTGTTGGTTTGTGGACGAGTTACTTGATCTCTCCATGCCTGAATTTTCATCTGGAGTGTGGGCAGTGCTAGTGTACCTCACATTCCAGGAATTTAATCAATGTTTGTTACTACAAAAGTGAGCACAAATCTTGTTATACAATTCCCAGGCAGGAGTTTTGAACAAGGACTGCTATAGGCCTGTCACTGGTGACTCTAGCCTCACCTGTTTGAGCCATTTTTTATAAAATCTCTACTTATGGATGCTTTTGCTCAGTTTGTTTTCTCCACAACTTAACTGGTTAAAGCAGTCAGAACTGTCATTTTCAATTATTTGCTTGTGACATCTCCATTGATACATTGTTAAAAGAAAACAACAGAAGGTAAGGCAAGTACCTACACAGTTGTGAGGATTTCCAGCTAGGAAATTCTTTATGCAAAAGATGAAGCTTGGGTCCTCTCAGAAAGCTTCCCTTTGTACCAAATGCAGCATAAAGACTACCTGCCCCCTGTAATCTCTCCCACCCCACAGCAGTGCTGTGGTACAGGCTCCCAGGACACCAGCACACAGGGCAAGCCATGGCCTGTCCTCCTCCAAGATGAAATACCCCAGCCAGAGTGTCATTGCTTCTGGCTGGAATGGGCCCTTTGCTTGAGCTATTAAGAAACAGGGAAAGGAAATAAAGACCAGATGAGCAACCACCCTCCTTTTCTCCACTTCAGCCTCCTTCCCTCCACCTTCCCCCCTGCCATGCTGTCTGTGAGATGACATACAAAAACACCAATTGAGTCAGCCTGCTTTGAATTACAGCATTCTTTCTGAGCCTGGAAAAAGACATGCTACACATAGCCCAAAAATGCAACATGACTTCAGATGCTGATACGTAAACTGCATAAATGCAAAGAGGATTTTTTTTTCTTGTCCTAATTTCTTATTTCCTCTCGAAATATTGAGCTGGGTCATACATGAGTATATTGCATAGAAAAAAGTTTTAGAAACTCACCCTTTCTGCCTAGAACATTCACGTGTTTGTTCACCTACCTCAAGAGCCATCAAATCCCAGCTACCTGACCTGGTTCATGTGCATGGCACTGCTCGAGTGCTCCTTGCTTACTCTGGCCACCTGTGCACGTAGAGGTGCCTGGGAGGAACTCCCAGATAGTTTTTTTCTTCAGTAGGCTTGTTCTCCCCATGAGGAAAGAGGAAGCTTTTAACATCTTAACTGAAATGCATCAGAAATTCTCAGTGTTTTAAACACAGCCACAGGATTGCAGAGAAAGCTTGTAGGCATATACATCCATACTTTTAGATGAACCAAAGGCAACCATCCTTTGCTGTGCAGTTTGGGATAATACAGTAGGAATCTGCACCTCTAATCTCTTCCATCCTTCCCTTCTCAGTGCCTCCTGTTCCTGCAGTTGTATTTGTATTTTCCACTGGGCTCCTTGACAGTTTTTTTTTCCACTCTGTGCAAAGCTAACTTGAATCATCTAAAGAATCATTTGTCATTTCCCAAGAACAGCACCAGCAGCTGCCAGACTTCATCAACCATTCTGTAAGATTCATAGTTCACGTTTGTAGTGTTACAAGAACTTTGAGCATTTTATTGAAATTCTCATGAAAACAAGATGAAGCAAACCAGTTCCCTCTGTAATGTCTTTCTTATTCACATGCAGAAATATGCAGTACCTTGAAGGTGAGGAAGGATGGAGTGCAACCAGTAAGAACAGAGTGAGAATACTAATAGGTATGTGAAGGGTAAGAGGACAACATAGGCAGCTGGGTGAAGAGCACTGCTCACATCAGAGTTCTTGCTAGAATGAAGGGAAAAAAGTGGCATCTAGGAGGTGACTGTTACACAACTAAAAGGAGTAAAATTTATAGCCTTTTCAACTGTTCAGATTCTGCCTTCTGTTAGTTAACTGACTCTTTGTCTTTTTGTAACTAATTATTTTGTTGTTCTATTCAGTCAGAAAATAAGCCAGGAGGACGTTTATCTGAAACTTCTTGGGAAACAAAAAGGTCATAGGTTGACTCAGGCCATGGATGTTGTTTGAGTTTTTGAGAGTATTAAAATCTTTCTGTGTTGAAATAGGAAACTCATATCTGACTCATCAGGCTGCCTGGCTGTATCTTTTGAACACCTATGTTTTAGGCTCATTCTGTATAAGATAGTCATTGCTGTTAAAAATTTTGGATGGAAATTGTTTTGACCAGAATAAAGTGAGAAAACTGAAACAAAAGCAGAACTGTCTAAACAAGTGATCTGTAATCACCATTTCCTTTCATGCAAGTAGATGACATTTTTATTCCAATTTTTTTTTATTACTGCTTTGCCTGGTCCTTCTTTAAAAAGCAAAATTAACCAACAATTTGCAAACTTTACAATATGTTTGTCCAGTGGCACCAGTGGCATTTCCTATATTTAAGAATTTATTGTCAAAAACACTCACACACAGCATTTCCTTATCGTGGATACCTAAGTCTCACTTCCTGAAAGTCAACACTTTCTTGCCTGTGTACACAGCAGTAGCTGTCACCACAGGACACATTTCACCATAATCTCACACTGGACAGCTTGGAGTATATGATGTTGGCAATACCCCAGACTTGTTGCTAGCAGCTGAACCAAAATAGGACAGTGGCCTGAGGCCAACTGGTAGTTCCATATTCTTCAACATGGATTGGCATATGAACACGCTTTACAGAGTAAATCTTTCTACCCAAAGGAAGAATTTTTTTCAAGAAAAAACAAGCCAGCACCAGACCCCACTACCAAGTTAGGTATCTCTTTTACTAGTGAATAATGTACTGCACCAGAAAGTACATGGGAAGGACAGCTGTTCAGCTACTACATGACTAGGAACAGTTTTTAGCTCTATTCTGGAAATCCATCACCCTGTTCAAAGTATCTGATCCCACTTTTGTACTTTTGTAGCGGATAGTTTCAATATCCACAGGCCAGTGAAGTGAAAAGCTCATTATTAAATAATAGAAAGGAAGAATACATGCTCTAATTGAAATCTCATGAGATCAGAGGATCCACCAAAGGGCTGTAGGGCACAGAAGGCATGGTAAGGCTTTGTGCTGTGTTCAGTTCTTGTCATGGGAACATATTTGTAACCAAGGCCATCGTGTTTCTTAAGTCTAAGGCAGTCTTCTTGACACAGTGAACAGCCCACAGGAAAATGTCTTTGCTAGATGCTGTCCCACTGTTGTTTGCTCAAGGCTAAGAAGCTATTCATTTTTAAAAAGGTATTATGCAAGAAGCATCTGGTGTAAAATGCTTGTCATGGTGTTTGCTGCAGAAGATGATTGGAGAGGTTAGATGAAGGTTTGGAGAAGGGAGACTTGCAGTTCTTCATCCCTTTTGCTGCTGTTTCCCCTTTCTTCTTTTGTCCTGATAGTCTTTCCATTGACAGATGCTAGTCTAAGGATACAATCATGCCTACTCTGCTTCCAGGGATGTAGTACAAGTGAATTTGCCTTGATCTTGGAGGGGAAATATTTTTAAACCACTGAGAAAACCTTATCAGGAGTCCTTGATTTTGTTTTTCGTATTAAGGTGCTCCTGTCTATTATATCGCATTATTCCAGCAGAATTACTGATTTAAGGTTAAAAAAAAAATTCAATGTGGAATGATAAAATAGAACATGAACAGAAAAAAGTCAGAAACATCTGATGTATAATAAGGTCTCTGAGTGTTATTTTTCCAAATCAAGGAGTATTGTTTAAGGTTGTGCAGTTCTGGTAAGCCATGGATTCAGACTCTTGTGAGGAGATTGGCACAACAGCAAAAGTCTTCTAGCCCCTTGATTTATTTTTTTCAGTCTTTCCAAGGACCAGTTAATTTTATCCGCTCTGCATTTTGGGGGAATGTGCAGTTCAGTGTGTGCCTGGTGAGAGGCCCATTATCCTCCTCAGGCTCAAAACAAACCCTCGATTTTGAAAAGGCAACAAAAGAGGTGCTGCTCCTGGTTTCCGGTGGCCCCGGCCGGGCCAGCACGGCGGGCTCCCGGCCCCGATGCAGCTGGCTCTTTGTGCGCCCGGGCATAATGAGCAGGGCTGGGGAGGAAGCTGACACAGGTGTGCCACAGGCCAGGGACTGGGCTGGGGACACTGGCCCGGCTGTGCACGCACGTCTCCCCACACACAGGTCTTGTGTTCGCTCTTGGCCGCGGCCTTCAAGGGCCTCCTTGTCGCGGCACAAACAACGGCGTCGCGCAGCCGCCCTCGTGCGCTGCATCCTGGCCCCGAGTGCCCGGAATAATCCCCTTTCTCAGGCCTAATACCACAGCAGAAATGTCATCCTTATTCTGCAGTGCTGGCATTTGTCAACTTGGTGGGTACAAAGACAGCATTCACTGAGCAGGAGACAGGCACAGGGCCCCAGGAAAAGCCCTTCGAGGGGACAGAAAATGGTCTTCTGTAAAACTTTGAACTCTACAGGAGCTGCTGTTTGTCTTCAGGTCTGGCAGAACTGGAGAAAAGGCTGTCTTGTGAAGACCATGTCTTCAGCTGGGGCAAGTTGTGGGGCGAGTTCAAGCTTAGTTTTTAGGATGGCGGACTAGCAATGAATGACCTTTGTTCTGGGGCAGTGCCATCTTTAGCAATTGTATAATCTACTCTGTTCACTCTTGGACAAAATTAAACCTACAAGAAATGCATTTATCTTCACACTTATTTTACACATAGATGCAGCTATTCTAATATCAGATACTTTTATCTCCTGTCCAATACTTAGAAATAAAAGGTTCTTGCTAGCCCTAGAGGGCAGCTTGAGCTCCCAAAAGGTATCAGTGAGAGGCAGCAATATGGAGGAGGGGAAGCCTGCTCTTCCTTGGACATCCTAGTAAGCCCTGAAGTATGCTGAGGGACAGTAGACATTTCCACTGGTGACAAATACACCAGCAACAACTGATGGAAGAGATAGAGCCCTTTAGACAGTTTGCTCAATGAGACAGCAGACTCTTCACAAACAGCATTAGTTCCTCTTGCTCTTGAGTTAAAGTAGATGGCTCAGGATAGCATGATGTAACCAAGAATATTCTACTTTATTGAAAACAGACCCAGTGGGTTTGTGAGTATCCTATTACCCACTATCTGAACACAAGCACTGACCTCACTCAGAGCTCTCTATACTCGGGGTGGTGTACAGAGGTGATTAACCCTGGGGTATTTGTGTTATGAAGACAGCTGCAATGCAGGTCTTGGAAGGCTTGATTTCAGGCAATCTTATTTTTCTATTTTAAATTGTCCTCTAATGAGACTGTTAAAACATACCTCACTAAAGAAGTTGCTGTGTTTCAGTGAAAAGTTAAACTAATTTTGTGGGCCATTAAAAACATGCCCTGGGCTATTTCCCACTTGGTCCCATTACAGAGCACTCTGAAATTATACAGTATATCTGCTGGTATGGAAAATGCACCTTTGGGGCAGAGACCAGTACCAGTCTGTGCTTTGCATTTTGCGAACTCTTCACAGTAATAAATCATTAGTGTGAAAGTTCAGGGGTACATTCAGTAGGAAGTACACTCTTCAGGAAGAGAAGTTACCAAATAGCTTCCAGTATGTGAGGTATTGGAAAAGGCAATGGGGTTTGAATCAGTTTTGAGAAACTGAAACAATTTCATCATAATACATCATTACTCTAAATGTGGGGCTAATAACAGCAGCAATAAGAAAAGGATATAGAAAGAGAAGAATATTCATTAGGCATTTAACTTCCATGGGTAAACAGAAACAAAAGAGTATGTTTTATGTATATTTAGTATGAGGCATACAATTCACTCAGCAACTGTAGGTAATTTTCCTTATAATACTGAATGTTGCAGTTCACTTTGATGTAATATTGTTAGAAGGCTCATCTGTAAAGCTCCATACTAAATACTGAGAGCTGATGGAAATTGACTGAGAAGACTGGAACAGTGGGATAGTGCCTCAGGTGACCCCTTCCTAAATGCTTGGAGCCCAGCCAGCTTGGAGGAAGAATTGTGTTCTAAGGCATGCCAATTCCTCCTTGAAAATAAAAGGCAGGAATACACGTCAAGCATGTCACTGTTAATCCATTCTGATGGTTGTGGGGGGTGTTCAGGTTGTACAAAATGCTACAGCTGTTGGACTGGGATGTGGGCAGCACATTCTGTGCTGCCAGGATGCAATCAGGGAAGTATGTGCAAGAAATAATTTTAGAGAATGCCCACCACCCACTTCTTTTTAAGGATGAGGTTCTGCACATGAAATTGGGCTATAAACAGGAAAGGCCTCCTCATTCTTCTTGTTATCTGAATAAGCAGTATAAAAGGAATTTCTCTAAATTATCTGTGCATAAGTGCCTTATTCTTAAATCATCTCTTAGGACTTGAGTTTAAACAGCATGGACTTAAGTCATGTTTTTAACATCAGCTAAAGGAGTATTTTAAAATCCTTTACCTTGCCTGTCCTTTGTTCCCCACCAGGTGTAAAACAGTGGAGCAAATATAGTTCTGCTTAGCAATATGTCAAGAATGGGCAAAGAGAACTCTTCAGAGTGTGTGGACAGACCATTTTAAGACTATAAACATAATCTGTAGTGAACAGAGAACCAAAATAGAAGCATAACAGTGTGCTATGAAGGAGAAAGACATAAGAAAATGGCGTGGAATTATGCATTCACTGTAATTTGCAGTGTAGCAAGGAAGCGTAATGTTAATAACAAATAAACTTGCCCAGCAGTTAGCAATTCGTATCTGTGCTATCTCAGAAGCTTCTCCAACACTAAATATTGTTTCCTGCTCTTTCATTAATTTCTTTTCAGTGGGCAATATTCTTAAGATATTACATATCAAAATATATCACCTTCTCTAGAAGTGGGGTGGGATGGGGCATGGTGTTTCAAAGTTAAAATAGTTGTTGTGATGTCTATGTGTGTCATTTCAATTCTCTGCTTTTTGTTTGACTTGTGAAATGGCAAAAAATTCATTGTGTTGTATCATGTGATATCAGTAAACTCAAACATATTAATACTTCTGAAAAAACTTCAAGAACAGCTTCCAGAATTCATTTAATTTGCCATCACTGATCACACAGTGTTATTCAATTTAGGTTCATGGTCTAGTAGCTGGTTCAGAATATCAGGGTAGATGTATGTGAACTGGAATGGAGCTCATTTTTTACTATGCCTATCCTGTCCTTTTGCTGTTTTCCTCAGGCTTTATCAAATTATTCAACACGCACTATTTTATATAAAACTTATAAAGCTTAAAACATGTTGCTATTTCCTGTAAGTAGGGGTAGGTAGAGAAATACAGAAGAACTTACCTGAACTTTTTATTTTAAAAATTGAGTCTCTAAATTGAGATTACCTCCCAATTAATTTCTCTCTATGACATCTCGCAGTTTGTGCCAGTTAAATTATCTGTTATGAGTAAATTTGTCAAACCAGATGTGTTAAAAAAAAAGCTCTTGATATGAAAAAACTGTGACCACACAGGGACTATCTTTCAGTTCTCTTATGAGACTGTTGTTTCATTGCTTCACATAGAGGAAATGAAGGTCAGCTCACAGGTTGGCCTGAGACTGAGCACATTGCTCCCCATCAATGTGAGAAATGTTTTAGAAATGTATGGGAATCTTTTAGAATGCATGCATTGACTTGGGAATAGGGCAGCAGTGAATAACCAGCTTGGAGTGGGACTTGGCAAGAAGGTTGTGATGACAGTATATTTTTGAAGGCACCATGAAACAAAGAAATGTTCCCAAAAAGGAGATATGCACAACAAATTCCAGGGCAGAACAACAGCTGCAAAAATCTTTTCTGCCTTTGAACTCTGCTTTTAAACTGGACTGCTTTGTTTCACAGTGCCTGGAGCACTTCCAATGTCAGTACTCATACCTGTTCGTAGACAAGTTGCAGCTATTTGCAGCCATCTCGGTGTGTATGGACCTGCATTTAACAGCACTTGTTTAATCAAGGAGGAGAGCTATTTAAAATTATTAGTCCAGATTTGGCAAGTGTGATCTCTGCAGGCTGCACAGGCACTGCCAGTGGGCAGCAGTGCAGTGCAGGCAGAGGGGCTCCCCAGGGTGCATAAGGGTGGCGTGGAGGACACAGGATTAGGGGTGCTGCTGTCCATACACATCTGTCACTGGGTTAACTTGCAGGTATCTGTCTGCCTAGACTGCAGGTCCTGACATGTCCCTGGATCTGCCCCCATCACCCTGGGGAGCAGAGAGAGGCTCTGCTCGCTGGGTGCTGCTGTCCTGCAGGCAGCCAGGCAGGAGCACACACTGCTGGCAACGCCTCTGCAGCTTCTGCTCAGGTGACTGCTGTGGGCTGTGGCAGTCCTCAAGGGATCTCATAAAAGCTGGGTGGTCTGCCCCGACTCACACAATCATAACTTTGCAGCTTTTTGCTCAGGATGTTGCTTTGGAAAACATTTTCACTGTCTGTATTTGCTGGAAGCTGTTTTGGGATTCTGTTCAAGCATACATTTAACACTGCATGTGGAGAGCTATGGTGAAAATGTAAGGCAGCGCTGTTACAGCAAAGTCAGCTTTGTAAACTTGCAGAAGAAATTGCTCTCAACTACAACTTAGCAATAGTCTGCTGAAGAGTGTGGGGCCAATCTAGGATTTGCATTTCCCTCTTTCAAACAATGAATTCAGCTAAAAGTAGATTATACTACAAATGTGTAACCAAAAGAAAACATGTAATGCCTCTTCTGTTCATCAGCATTATGGATGGACAAAGAACAGAAGTAGAATTGCACATGATGTTCCTGCTCGGCAGTGAGTTTTTCAAACTACAGTTCAGAACTTCTCCCTAGAAAAGCAGTGATCAAGATTGCCTGGATTTGATCCTGCAATGCCTATGTTGTGCACAGTAACAGCTGTTTGCTCCTGGCAGAGGGAAGGGGACAGTGTGGGGCTTCCAACAGCTGGGAGCAGGTTGTTTTAGTATTTGCACTAGTAAATAGGAAGGACAAAAGGAAAAAGTTGAATCTTGCCAGTAAAAGGGCATATAAATAATGGAGAACTTTTGTCCAAGAAATAGAGACTATTCACAAGCCTGTTTGCTGCAACAAATAAATAAAAGCCTTAGAGCACTGAGTTTTGCACTTACTTGAATATGGTAATTCTCATCAGACCATTCAGACAGTGACTAATAGCCCCACAAGCAAAGAATTTTCATTCCCTTAGACAGAGAGAGCTCAACAGCCCATTAGACTGAAAACAAGGTAGAGTTTGCAGAAGAAAGTAAGAACCCAAGGCATGCTGATGTCCTACAGCTGGCTTGAAATTCCTGGACTAATGGTGTACTACCATAGAAAGATTTAGAGTAGAAGGAAAGGACTGTGACCATTTTGACCAGTGTGAGGATGAAGTTCCCTTTGCAGCATCTGTACTGTCTGCATATTTGCTTTCTCTAAGCCAAGTGCTCAGTCATGTAAACAGGTATTTGAAAACAAACAAGCCCAGGTGCTAGCTGAACCAGGTGCTAGAGTTACCAGGTGGCACTGTCTAACCAAGATCAAAATCCCAGTATGTTGTGGTGTCTGACTGCAGGAGGAGCAAACTGAATGCCATTTCCTCCCATATTACATACAATGTGCTCCTTTGGTCCTGTCCTTTCTTACTCTTGTAAGAAAATGGTTGAAAATTTAGTCAGTTAAATGGAAGTATAAAAGTTTGTGTATTACATCTGAATGAGAATCAGCTTCCGAAATGCTGACTAGTGCTGAAGGCAGGTATGACTTTGGTGCCCCGTTTCCCCTCAGCAGGAAGGGTGTGAGCAATACAATCAGTTCTTCCAGCCTTGCCTATATGCACATCCTTCTTGATGATCAGCTGCCTGAAGTCAGTTCTCTTTCAGAACACAGAAGACTAAATGAGATGAAATGACCATCATGGAGTCTGAATTCACTAGTAGTTAATCAACAGAGTTCTCTACTTTCATATTTTTTTCTTTTTAGCTGTAACTTTCATGCTCTTCTGTATTATTTTCTTCTTTTCTTCTTTATTTCTCTTTGGATCAGTGTTCTTTATGTTTAAAAACTTGAACAGTGGAGGAAAAACAGGATGTGTAAAATCTCCTCCAAGTCATTCATCTCTGTAGAAAAGCAGTGCTGTGTCATCTACAAATGAAGCTTTCTTTCCAGTTACACCTCTCCCTCCTCAGCACTCTTCTCCACCCTGACTACTTGCTCTTTTTAGTCACATTATGATAAACAGACTCATCTCTGTGGAGCTTGGTGGTTAGTAATAACTCAGCCCCATGAGGCAGAAATATAACTTTATAGTCTGTGATCTGTCAGAAGTGGTGATATGTAGGATTGTACTGTAAGGAGTTGCAGGAAATGCAGCTTATGGACCTATTTATTAAAATCTATTGTAGAAACAGATGCACAAGCTGTAGCAATTAATGAAAAAAGTCAGAGAAATCTGACTGTATACAACTTGCAAATTATTTTTAAACACAGAATTGCACTAGTAAACTGTTTTCAATTAATGATTTACCAGTTCCATTTAAAAATGAGCAGGAGATCATAACAGAGTGCAGAAACGGCAAGAGATGGAACAATATTGCACATTGGCTTGAGCTTTTCTGTGTTTCAAACCAAAAATTAACATAGATGGTGTTTTTTCTTTTAATTCTAACAACTTTCTGGGAACTTGAACATTTGCCTTTTTACCTCTTGTACAACATCAGAATTGCAATTGCTTTCTCCCACTTGACTGGAAATAAAAATACTCTTGACCAGTAGAAAAAGATGTTCCTTTAAGTAGGGAGCAACCACAGACAAACATTCACTTATTTTAAACACTACTACATTTTAAACGCTACTTAAACTAATTTTAAATGCCACTTAATACATCGAAAGAAATCACAAGAGGTGAAATGTTCTGCATATTGTGCTGATTCAAAACTGGCAAGATATGCATCCTTTAGATTCACAGAAAGATGGGAGAAAGTATCCCATAAAGTTTGTTATTCCAGTATAATCAGCTTTGAGACCAAAGCACTTCCAGCAGTACATCTCTCCCCCTCTCCTTTAGTGCAGTGAAAATCTTGTTCTAAACAGGACTAGGTTTTAAATATATTGTAAACATATATATTTCAGTACATGTTTACTTGAACATAAGCTTAAAATGTGCACACTGTGTACTTGGGGTGGCTTGTGGGAATCCTCAGTTCCTGAGCTGCCCTTGCTCCTGAACATAAAGGAAACTTTCCATTGAAAAGGTTTTTGCCCTTGGTGACAAGTGCTCGTGGAATTCTTGGTGATACTGATAGGTGGGTACCCTCAGATAACATGGCCCAGTTCATGAAACAACTTGAAGATGAGGATTTTGTGGACCAAATAATCAAAGATGTTTAGAATATCCCATGAACTCAATGCAAATGTCTGTAGGATCATAGCATGTGACTCAGCCTGTACTTTTGCACTTGAGCAGTAAAGCAGCCTCAGCAAAGAGTGGGTAACTGCAGCATTTTGGAGAGACAGAGAAACATTCCTTGAGAATTAGGACAAGTTACATTTGGGGAGTAATACCACAATAGCTGTAAAAGAGTGACTAAATTGGATCAATCTTCAGATTGCACTAGTCCTAAAACATTTCCAAATGCTCTGTCCTCTGGCTGCCAGTGTCAGCTCTTGTTGTTGTTCACCTTCAAGCAGCTGTTTTTCATTCCTAAATTCAATTTGCCCCACTGAACACAAGCTCACTACACAGAAGTGACACATCTGCAGGCAGTGAGAACCAGCTTCTGCTCTGTGTGTCACACACAGACATATTGCTGGCATTTAAATGCAACTTTCTTTCCTAGTAGATGCAAACACACAAATTCTGTAAGAGACCAGAGGGAAACTGATTCTTGTAGAATATCACAAAACTGAGCTGGGGAAAGGGAACAAATATTGGAAGTTCTTGTTGAAAACATATCACTCTGGCTGTCTGTCACCTCTTCTTGGTGGAGCAGCTATATCTCACAGATGGTTGTGTCAAATGCTAAAGAGGTGCAGGATGAAGAGAATAGATATGTTCTCTCCTCATTACCAGAATGAGGTCATCCATCAGTGCCATTATAGTGGTTTCATTTGTGTCCTGGCTTGCACCCAAGTTGCACTGGGACTGCTTCAGTTGGTTAAGGTAGGCTCCCTTAACTCTTGGATGACATATATTTCTTGCTACAGGCAGAACCTTCCTTAAAGAACTGCATCTATATTTCTGTGAATATCTGTCAGCCAGACAAGAAGCTGTCCAAGATGCTCACATAGGGAAGTAGTAAATTGATTTGAACTTTTGCCATACATTTAACCAAATCTTTCATAAATATTAAAAGATTAAGCATGTACTGTGCTGTTTAAGTTGCTACTGCATAGTCCTAACTTTCCCCTTCTCCCTACCACTTCTGCCCTTTCAGAATCACTTTAATCAATTCTGCAGACATTTGGGATCAAAAAGTACTGGCAGCAAAGGGGGGAAAAAAGCTTCCCTAGTATTACTGCTGAGTTACAGGCTGGAACTGGGATTAAAAAATTCCCATATTAATACTACTGGCACAAAATGGCTAAATTCTTAGATTCTGCGTAGAAATCCCTTCAGCAAATCCATATAATGATTCATCCTCATATCTTTTAAAAGAAATATAACTTAAAAGTGTACACAAAATATATATTTCACTTTATGGAAAGGGGAGGAACAAGATTCCACCAATTCCAGGCATCCATCTCATTAGTTTTAGGCTCAGCAGCATATCTTTAACAAGCTTGCAGGTAAGGTTTTAAAGCATTCCTTGCTTATCCAGCCTATCCAAGACATCTCCTAGTTTGTCTGCCTTTTAAAATTGTCATGATTATTGTTGGTGTCCATGGCTCACAGCAGATATTATTATTACATGTATATCGTTATTCTGTTTCATTTTGTTTGTGTTAGTTGGGTTGTGTTTTAATGTGAGGCCATTACAGTGAAAAAGTTTTATATATAAATCCAAAGAGGCCGGAAAAAAAATTATAAAGGCACTCCACTGCTTGCTCTAAATGGAAATAAGCTGACAGGGTCTGAAGTTTCTACAGATTTCTGTAACCTTAATGAAAATTAGGCAGTACAGTTCCACCCAGCACCCTAGAAATGAATAAGGTGTGTAGTGCTTGGTGTATAACCAGGATGTCAGGAGTTGAGCAGTGAAGCCCCAGAAAAGCCCTCCTGTGTCCAGAGGCAAGGCCAGCCTCACCAAGCAGCCTGTGGAGAAAGGCTGGACTCAGTCAGTGTGACAGCCCTGTCCCTCTGGGATACAGATCTGATGGAAATAGCTGCCACTGGGAATCTGGTTACCCTGCACAGGGCTCCTGACTCCACTGGGGCCAACTCCCTGACCTTTCCAAGCTAACAGAGCTGCCTTTGCAGAGCAAATAAGCAATTACCTGTTTGAGGTCAGAGGTGCTGAAGCTGAGCTCCACAATACAGGTAAAGTCACATTCTGAGTGGACTCCCAGCTGTGAGGATCCATGGCACATCTTTGTTTTCTCCTGTCTTTTAGGCATAGCATTGCATATGTACCTATCGTTCTCCCAGACCCACAAGCAAAGATCTAGGAGAATGTATTATTTATACATTAAATGTTAGCTGCTTTTCTTTAGTGTGTGCTGGGATGTTCAGCAACTTTAAAGGTGACTTAAAGGTGAAGTCCTAAATCTTTTGCACAAGTCCATTCCATTCAATATCCCCATTCATTGAAGAAAATTAGTGAAAATAAATCACACATATAAGTTGATGCATCTAAATACAGTATAGAAGCCTTGGCTTGTGTGTGGTCAGTAACACTGCACTGTTTCCCACAGTCCAAAGATCATCTTTTGAAATAGAAGGCTGGGAGGAACAAGAACCCATCAGCTTCTGCTTTGTGACCACCAGCTTTAGTGCTGGAGCAAGTATGGCTAATCCAGAGCAAAGTTTATTTCACAGCACTAGGAGGGGGTGGCCCCCTCAACAGCCTTTGGCTTTAAGATGACTTTAGCTCTTTGCAATTGCCAATATAGCACCTGCACTAGGAACAAATTTTAAAAAGTAGGTCACAACTGCACATGCAATTACTGATTGCACAAAACAGGCAGGCTATAAAAGTGTCCTGGTGTATCTGCTTTAAGTGCTGGCATGAAATGTCAGGAAACCCAGAAAACACAAGACCACCTGTGGAGTCCTCAGTGCAGTCTGATCCTGTTAAGTTAATACTCTCGAGCCTCTCTGCTGACTAATACAGGCAAACATTACAGCCAGCCAGGATTTTAATAAGCAGGACACTTCTACCTAGGGTACGTGCCAACCCTAAGCTTGCTGCAGAAAGCAAGCACAAAAGTAAGCAAGAGGTTAAAAAAGAAAGCGTCTGGCTTTTTCAACAGCTGGGTTCCATTGTGAAAGGGTCATGTGGTGCCAAGGAAAACAGAAAATAGGAAAGCACACAGATTTGTTAGTTTGAAGTAATTGACCACATGGTGTCCAATGGTTTGTGTTCTCATGTTCTCCAGAGTGAAGTCCCATGGGAGCTGAGGCAGGGGTTCCAGTTCCTAGCACTCTATTGTTTACCCTGATGGTTTCCAGATGCTGGAGACAAGGACAGTGAAATCTTTGGGATGCTGCCAAAGAATGAAAAACACTAAAGAAAACACTGAGGTTATTTTTTAAATTTTATTTTTAAAGAGACAGTACTTAGTGAAAAGACCACCTTCTTTTACAGTTCCTTGTTCCCTCAAATACACATGCCCACACTGCTTCTCTCTTTTTCTGCCCCTTCTCCCCAGCCTGTTTTTCCCTTTTTTTTTTTTTCTTTTTTTTTTTTTTTCCGTTTAAAAACCCTTGTAACTAACCAAGGGAAGGCAAAGTAGGATTTTGTTGGTTTTTTCCCCTTGGCATCCATAGCTCATTTAGCTCTTATACAGTGGATGTGCAAAAATGGTCAGAAAACCCCAGCAAAAACTTCATAGCAGGCAGATCACCAAGAGAGTGTCAGCAGTGATGGGAAAGCCTCAGAAGGCTGTGAGTTCAAGTTTGCTTTGGCATAGCTGGAAGAAGCTTGCAGAATTCTACAAAGTGTTTTCAAACATCTGAACCATGGAAATCAGGGAAGGGGAGCAAGAACGGGAGAGCAGTACATATTTTCACCAGCAAAGCCAGAAAGCAGAGAAGAGCGAGGGAATGTAAAATAAGGAAAAGAAGTCCCAAACCCCTCCTAGTAATTAATTCTTCCAGAGGGATGAGGTCCAAGAGCAGGGCTTCAGTGTTTGGAAGCCTATATTTTAGTGGAGTTTGGCTGCCAGCACTCTGAGTTAGAGCAAGTTTCTACACTGCACCTATGTGTATGTACATACTTGGGGTTAGGACTGTGGAAATCTACACAAGAGTTCCTGTTGTTGCCATCAAAAGGTGGTAGATGAGACAGTTCTCCTGTTCACACATGACAAATACCAGGTTGTGCCTTGCCTTTTCTTTTATTGAGGGGGACCTGCTACAGTAATTCCTTTGCTACAGTCTTCATGTCTCTTGAGAGGGTTGAATGGGTGTTCTGCAGACAAAAAATCCTCCTCTAAAGCAGTCTTGGTGGAGTTTAATTTGCTACAATAAAACTTTAGCAAAGTCTGCTACTCAAGAAGAAGCAAACAACAAGCTTGATTCTAGATTCACTATGAAGTGTAAAATCTACTCAGGTGATAGTTCAAAATTCATCTATACTCGGAACCTTAGGCAACCTGCTGGCCAAATTTCAGACCCTCTGACATGGCCTTCTTCTGCTTATTCATTGTCTTTGAAGGAGACTCTTACCAATCCCAGTGATGCTGAAACTTGATGTTCTAAGGAATGATAAAAGGAAACAAGTGCCTTTGCTTTTTCTCCTTCCTGTCTCCTGGACAGGCTCAAAGAGCCCTTACATCTCTCCCCTTTGTGATTTAGTAGTCTGTGTGTAGAGGACTGGTAAAAATGCACCACTCAGACAGGAGCATTGGTTTACTTCTAGCGTACATTTTAAAGATTTTTAATGCTAAATTACTCCTATCTTTTTTTTACCATACATATTAACATTAAAAGAAGAGCTGAATTTAGACAGCACTGAAATTAAAAAGAGCTTAAGAAAGACTTCTCATCAGATGCTGTAAGCAGGACTTTCAGCATGAGCCAGTACTCCAGAAAGTGAGTGCAGGGTGTGTTTGTACATTGACCTGTACATGCTCAGACACTCTGTGTGCTGGGCAAATAAAGGACAGCGCTGACATGCAGCTCAATGCACACACCTGGTAAATCCAGTCAGAAACAAAATGAGGCACATGATGTTTAGGTTTATGCATGTGTTTGATGACATACTAAAAATATTAACTGTGTTATTTTGACACAGAATTGTGCTGCTTTCCAACTCCAAAACCAGATCAGACCATGCTGAACGCTAAAACAATGCAGCATTTTTATCACCCTTGAAGTGATGAAGCACAGACTCAACCTTAATTTTTTACCTCTTTAAAAAAAACCAATAAAATCTAATCTGTGTTTGAAAATAAAAGATTCCCTGTGATTTTCTAATTCATCTCTTTCCTTGTTCCCAAAGAATATGTAATAAATGAGTTGCAAGCCTATTTCCCTCTCCACAAACTGAAAAGAATTTCTATGGTTGTTACTGCCTAGTCCTTGAATCACATCCTGAATGGTGCCTGACATCAGCACTCAGGTGGTTCTGTGTCAAGATTTGGTTTTATTGTATAGCATGCCTAATTCTTCAAATTTTTGTAAATGAGGATCTAACAGTAGCTGTGGTAACTGTATTGCTGTCTCTGAAGTTGGGCCTTTTTTTATTTTTATTGTCACTAAAGGTGGTTGTTTCCCTCACCAAGCACTATCATTTCATACAGGCACATGCCAGAATGGCTGTAGTGGGCCAGACAAGGTGCTAGCCCAGTCCTTGGTAGGTCCAGCCATGGATGTCAGAGGAGACTACAAAACCAAGCAAAGAATAAAATAGTTTTACCCCAGTAAACTCCTCCAAATCCCACCAATTTGCATGTGAGGGATGCCCTGAGCCAGTGGTGTATCTTTACCCAAACTCTGTTCTGATCGTTCTGCTCGTGCTGATTAAGGAACGAGTTAATAACCCTGAATGTGCTGACCAAGTTGCAGTGTTGGATCATAATTCACTTCCACTGAAGAAATCACAGAGACTAAACTGTTCTGTATTTCTTAGTTTGAGTGGGGATGATGAGCAATGGTACCGTCAAATGCTCTGTGTTCTCCACACTTTGCTTATAACTTGAAAGATACAGAATCAAAACTACTTACAGGCAGAATATGAAAGATATGTTTTCCTTCAGACTGGCACTTTTTGGAGGCCCAAATGGTATCAAATAGATTAGCAAGAATGTTTTATAAAAGGCTCTGTTTTCCCTGTTGAAGTGTCTTGGTTCAAACCCGGTGCTTGTTTTGGACTTACCAAGACATGTTTTTCAGTCTAGTCCCTGAAAGACAAACTCCTGCAGACGAGAGCCATTACCCCACGCTCTTCCTGTGTGCTGATCTTAAAAGGGCAGAGAGAGGGCTGCAGACAAGGCTGACAGTTTGCACTGGCTTCCCTGCACCTGTGCTCAGCAGGGATTGCATGGTCTGCAGAAGAGCTTCCCCAGGTGCTGTCCAATGAAAATTGATACCTCAACCAATTTTTGATCTTGTGTTGCTGTGATGTAAACAGATAAAATATGGGGGAAATACTTTGAGATGGAAAATATAATTATTATTGCAATACATTTGTTCATGGCAGTATTCTTTTTTTTTTTTTTAAGACTTTGTTTACTGCAAAAGACACAGAGACCTTTAGAGAGCCTGCATCAATCTCTGAGTATATGTTGCCTCATTAATGTTTCCTGTCAGCAGACTTGAATAGGTGCAAAACTGAAATTAGTTCTTGGCATACATGGAAAGAATAAAGTGTATTGGATGACAGAGTAGACAGAACTTAAAAGAGCCCTTAACAGATGATGATTTTTCCTGCTTATTTTTGTAACACTAGATTTGGTGGAGATGAGCAGGGGCTGGAACCTTAGCTAAACAGATATCAATATAAGGATAAATGCTGTGAATCCAGCTCCTAGAAAATCTCTCCTAAAGTCTGTTAAAGAGCTGAGCTGTATAGAAGGATTTTTACTGCAATTCCCTCAATACAGACCCTGTAATTTTGACTGGCTTTTAGGTTCTCCCTGAGGGGTATGTTACCAATTTCCTTGTACATTCTGCTTTTCCAGGCACCTGAATGAGAGTTTCAAAAGCTTTGTAGAAATGAGTACACTTGGGGCTGCAGGTCTGTGCCACAGCACTGTGAATATCTAACGTGCTGTGTTAAAGCTTAGCAGTGAGATGGAAACCTTTCAATTCCATTGCACTTTCAACTGCTGCCAACCTGGCACTCCAGTTTGCAAGTTTTGAATCAAGGCTGGTGTATTTTTTTTCCAGGCAGATTTTTTTCCTTACTGTAAACTGGCTGTTCTATTTCCGAATAACACTTCATTTAGGGAGAAAAGGTGGCTTGGAAGAGCTCTAGGACAAGCCTTTGCTGACTTAAAAAGAAGAAATAATTCCTTACTAGCTACATTTTTCTGTATGTACATTTTGTACATCAGAGAGATGAACACAAATACTGGATATTTATTTGCCTTTTTTCTTACATCTGTTACTGAAATAACTGAAATGTTTTAAATAATAAATGTAAAAAGGGGGTCCAAGTGCTTCATAAGGAGCTAATGCTTTAGAGAGTCTTGGGATTTGAATGTTTAGTTTCAGACATCAAGAGGAGTTTTGTTTTCACAAAGTATAGTTCATCAATCTGTTCTTCAGATATCCAACACAGCAAATTAGAGGGTCTTCTGTACCTTCTGTAATTTTTCAGAAAGTTAGGAGTACCATACAGGGCAAACCCAATACCTAGCACCAGGAGTGAAGAGAGTATTTTGGTTTGTAATTTGTTTTCTGTAATTATTCTAGCTGATTATTCAAACATTTAGGAGCTGAAACTCTTTCTTTAATGCTCTGTATTGGCACTGGAGATAGATCTCTGATCAAGACAAGAAAATTTAAATACAATACATGGATATATGTGATTCTGTGCTTGTTAGAGAGATGGAAAAAGAGAGGGAGAGACCCTCAGCATTTGTCTGGGACTGAGTGTGCTGATAATGTGCTGGCTGCAAGCAGCTGATTCTCTTCAAGTACGTCTGACCTAGCAGATGTCTTGAAGTTAGGGAGCTATGACCTCAAGCACTGGCTCATGGAGAGGTTGGCTCCCAAAGAGGAGCTCCCAACGAGGCAGTCAGAGAGAAAAAAATACGAAAGAAAAATGGTTTTATTTGTTGCATCCGGTTAACCGGTAACAAAACAAGCAGAAAAAACATACACAATTATATCCTGAGTTTCAAGAGCTTCAGTTCCAAACTTTGTTTGACCTGGTTACTCTGGGCTGGCTTTAGAAAATGAAATGCTGTCTTTCCTCCTTAGACTTGCAGACTGTTTCCTGCCTGGGATTTATGGCTAGTGGTGGACCTCAGAGCACTGCATAATGCTCAGTATCAGGGGAAGTGGAGTAGATTTAGCTCTGAACACAAACTGGAAAGGGGATTATCAGCGGATTTCTGCAGTGCTTGTGTGCATCACGTGCAGCAGGCGCCAAGGAGTTTTCTCCCTTCTTCTTCTGGCTTGTTTATACTCAGCAAATTGCATATCTGGGGATTGTATGCTGTGGTCAAAATGTCATCAGTTAAAATTTGAGCAGTTTTAAGCTGGTTATATTGCTCTAAAATATTGCACATTGATACTATCTTGTTCCTGTAAAAAGTACACATTGGCTATTTTTGCTGCAACTGTTGAATTTGTTGGGGGTTTTGCTGTTTTGGTTTCATTTTGTCTTATCTTTGGGCCTAAAGCAGTGCTTTCTGTTAGAGGCATTTTGAGCTACCATTTTCTTGTCAGAATATGTGAACAGATTATGGTACAGGCAGAACCTACTGCTCATAATCCACAGGAAAATCAGACAGCAGAGCAGTGAAAGACCCACGGGGTCTCACATTGGGCTTAACCAACGGCAGCAGAAGTTTTGCCAAAGAAGTCAGTGGGAATAAGACACAGCTACCAGTGGGATTAATGTAAATAGAGGGGTGGTAACATTTTTTCTCTTGCAATTCGTGTCTGATTTGAGAATTGAATATAAAGTGCTACAAGATTATGAGCTTTAAAATTTCTTTTAGTGAGAGCCTCACAACTGATGCAGAACTTATGACAACCAGTAATATTTTGCATTTGCTTTTACTGTGCTTTCCTTGAAGTACTATAGGATATCACTGTGAATTCCCAGTTCTCCTGTGCAGACTGGAATAAGCCTGCATGCCAGTGCCCTCCCTGCCAGGCACCCTGTTTTCACTCCCTGCAAAAAGCCTGATTATTTTTTGAAAATCTCTGAGCATCCTTTCTTAGACCACCTTAAATCTGCACACAGCAGGTCACTCTGCAATAATCACTGGGAAATGTTGGTCCCTGTACATTTTTAAGATGCTGGCTGCTGCCAGGAGGGAGAATACACAGCTGATGCACCACAGTTTCTTGGGCAGAACCCCACAGAGGAGTTCAAGCCTTTTAGAACCTTCCAGAAAAGTTGTGCCTATGGTCTTGTTACATCTTGAGAACTTTGGTTGCCTCTTTCTTTCATTTTTGTATATTCCATAGGAATAGGAAGCCACTATTGTTTCTCAGGTTATATCACAAAACAAAAGCCAACAAAAACAATATTTTCTAATAAGAAAATATTTACACAAAATGCTGAGTGGGCATAATTTTCTGGTTCTCACAGTAAGCCTCTGCCTACTGCAGTTTTTGGATATAAAGCATAAAATATGGCTGAAGGAGAACCTGCCTTAAGGGGAAAAACTTTTCCAGAACTAGAACAGGACCTCAGGGGGAAGAGGGTTTACTTCCAAATGCCACTTAGGACATGTCATTGCCCTTCTCAATCCTCACACTTCCCCACATACTCTTGTCTTAAAAGGAATGTGACAAGGCAAAGTGAATCATTTTAGACTCTTCTTATAGCAATGTGGGTCAAACAGAATAAAAAGAGCGTAAGAGGAAAAATGGATCCAGTTTTATTACTGATGAAGGAAAGCTCTCCTTGAACTTAAGGATTGCAGAATGTGGTGAAATATTTGAGAATGTAAAGGCTGTCTTTGGCACTTGATACCTAAAGCTCTCAGCATGAGAACTGAGTTCACAGAATCCCCAAATTTAGGTGTTTGCCTAAATCTTCTGCCACAAGCCTAATCACCTAAGCAAGCAAGTTCTTAAGTACATATTTAACTTCAAAAGCAAATAAAAAATATACTGAAATCCAGTAAATTTTGCTGGATTGTGGTCTTATGATTCCAATAATAAACATAATTTGAAGGAACCTGAGCTTTACTTGGGTTTTTCCTTAATGAGGGAAAAAAAAGAGTAGTCTTATCTCAAGCCACTTTCATTCCTCTGTGTGAGTAATGTATGTGGGGAAAAGTTCAGTGCTTGTTACCCTTCCTAACACTCAGACTATTTTAGAGCAGACAAAAAAAGAAAAGAACCATTGCTGAATGAGTCTCTGTGTCTGTTGCTTAGCATGGCTCTCCTCTTGCTGTGGAAATACGTGTGAAAGCAAAAGGGACATCTGCGCCAAAGAGCCCAGTAACACAGAAATTTCCTGTCCCGTTTTTTCCTATGGAGAATGCAGGGATTTGGGAGCTCTCAAGACAAATATGCATCTATATTCCCATGTAAGTCAACTGTACAGCTGTCAGGATCACAAGATGCCACACAGTGTATTTTTTTTTTTTTGTCAAACTATACTAGGAATGGATAATCCTGTATTTTATTTATACATTAAAAATACATTTTTAAAAATCCATTAGGGTATCTAATAAAGTCAGATAGATGTAAACAAACATGTAGCAAATAAACATGTAAGTGGGTAATTCCTAGGCTTTATGACTGTTTCACTGAAACAAAGAATTAGTGACAGTTTTTGCTGTAGTGCTTTATAATGCTTGCTCACATGCACCATAAACACTATGACAAAAGTCTGATTGGTGAGGGTGGGTGTTGTATTTTTCTTCTGGTGATGACACACATAAAACTGGATGAAAACAGTTGTCTATCACTCAGGACAGAGATGTTTTTCTGCTGAGTTAACTTCAGATGCAATTAGAACCAGAGCTGTGATACAGACTGGGATGAATGGTCGTAGGAGACCTATGGAATTACTGATGTAACACAAACTTTCCTGGCAGCTGTGGAAGTTAGAGACTGTATACCTATGGCTTTGCTCCCATTCAGTTTGAGAACTGGCAGACATCCCATTTTTGTCCTGCACAGACCCTGATGCCAACTGTGGGTTGTCCTCTGGTGCAGCCACTGCTTTTTCTTGGGAGCACTGCTCTCTGGAAACAGTGCCTGTGCAAAACCCAACCCATTTACTTTTCTACTTTATCTTATTTCTTCAGCTGTGAAGAAATAACAGCAAGTACAAAAAGGCTGTACCAAGTGACATTTACCCTTTTACTGGGAGCACTAGGACATTGCTTTCTGGATCCTGACTAGAGCTAAAACCTTAAATGCAAGGTTGGCCAGCAGAACTCTTAGAATGCACCTTGTGGGAGTAGCCAAGGAAATACACTCCTCCTTTCTCTTCTCTTCTTCCTCCCCCTGCACCTTTTTCATTGTATGGCAATGGTGGAAGGAAGGAAAGACAGGAATAAAAATAAAAGATCAAGGAAGTTCACATGATCAGACTGATTTTTCCCATTATATTTAAAATCCATGCATAAAAAAAAAAGTTGAAAATGTAGGTGTGCAAACACTGTGGCGGCATTGATGTGAACTGAGCTATTCTGCTGTGACCTGCTGCCAGTGTCTGCATGAGAACTCTCCATCGCTAGGACCAGATCAGTAACTAGTTCTGAGAAACAGAGTTTTAAATAGCACCTTATTAATACCTTGTGCTTATCTTCATAGTTTGGTCTTTTTTTTTCCCCTTGGCAATAGATCTGCACATATTTTTGTTAAAGAGTACCTAGATTCTGTGATGGAACTGTACCCTCTTACAGAAGTTAAAATCAGGCAGCTCATTTTTGTGTGGAAAAAAATAATAATCTCAAGTTCCAGTCTTACAACTGGATTCATGCAGGATGATCTGTGGCGCAGTTGGAAATTGCCAGAAGTTTGAGGAAGATCTTAATGCAAACAAGTATCTGACTGAAAATTCAAGATCTTGTATGTTTTCTCACTTGCTCTAAGACTAGAGCTGTACTCAAACATCTTGCTATTTGAAAAGGAGCATATTAAAATTTCAGTCATTTATGCTTAATGTAATATCTATTATGTTTTAAAATTAGAATTAAGTATCAACCTTTTCTCATGTAAATACAGAAGCAAACACATATGTTCAGAAAGACAAAAATAGGATCAAGAAATTTGCTGTATATTGGCTTGGGATCATTTGTATCAGTTGAAATACAAGAAAAAAGATTCCTTCTGCCATGTCTCCAAGAAGCAGGCATGAATCCGATAGAAACATCTGTGACTGGAAAATGTGCTCTGCTCTGGCCAAGCTGTCACTGCAGAGTGAAATATGGGGTAAGTGAAAGTCCTGCCCAGAAAAGCGAGTAGTAGTAAAGCTATAGAGATGTGAGAGAGAGGCTTCTCTTCTGCTCAGTGACACCTCCTGCCAGGATAGGCCAGGGCAAGAGAGGAGAGGACAATAAAAGCTCAGGGCTGGAAGGAAAATAAGGAGGAAAGAGAAGGAAATCAAGTGGCAAGTGAGGGACTGCAAAAAACACTGGGGAAAAAAAAAAAAAAAAAGAAAAAAAAAAAGAGNAAAAAAAAAAAAAAAAGACAAAATTGTTTTGTCAGCATTCAGGGTTTTTTTCTTACATTTCTCACAACACATTGCTAACTCACCCTGATATGTCAGCCAGCCAGCTGGCACCCTGTCCTGCAGTATGCTAGCTGACAAAACGAGGAGAGCAATGCCTTTTAGGAATGGCTGAACCAAGCATGGTGTCTGTATGCAAAACTGTAAGGTCGCCTCCAAGAGCTCATTTAGGCTACAAGCTAAACAAATGTAACTGATGTTCCTTCAGATGCATGACTGTTTGAGTTGTCCAGCACAGATTTCTCTCTAATCTGACAATACATTTCTGGCCAATTCATTCTGAGAGGGCTAAAATCTGCATTGATTACTCTGCCTGTGTAGAC
This sequence comes from Pycnonotus jocosus, assembly GCA_013400435.1. Lineage (NCBI taxonomy): Eukaryota > Metazoa > Chordata > Aves > Passeriformes > Pycnonotidae > Pycnonotus > Pycnonotus jocosus. The sequence continues at coordinate 3,823 of VWYP01008906.1, read as the reverse complement.
AAGATCCTGCAAAGACCCTGCTGCTACCTGTTTAGACTTGGGTTGTGAGGAGGTCAAAAGGGTGATCTGTGAAAATAAAGGTTGGTCAGCCTCTCTTCACAAAACTCCCCTATGTTTACACAGTAAGTGAATGAGCACATGGTAAAAGTGCAGAGTGGGTAAACTGGAAGTTGTCCTATCTCTCTCACAGATTAAGTTATTAAACTGAATTAGAAAATAACACACTGAAAAAAAAATAAAAGGAATGCAATAATATATTATGCAGTATATATTATATAATACATAATTCCAATCTTTGGCACTCACTGAGACTGGGAATTGAACTGCACTCAAAACCAGAATCAAGGATTTACAAAGAGTGAGAACAATGAGTTAGGCATGGTAAAAACTCATCTGCAATTAATAAAAAACCAGTATTCAGCAGGAAATGTGGCAACTGCAACTCATAAAACAATGTAACAAAGATATACTTCAAGATTTTACATCCATTAGAAGATTTTTAAAAATTTCTTGAAGTATCTCATTAGTCATTGCTCTTTACTAAGAGTGACCTCTCTTTCGAGGCTGCTTCTGAGAACAGTCTGAGAAAAGGCGCTGTGTTATCTGCAGACTCTTAGCAGGATTGGCAGAACTCACACAGCCACTGTTACTGTGATGGTGGAAGATGATGACTCCATGGAGGGGGCTGGAAACACGAATCAAGAGTGCAGGACTCCATGGGAGCTTAGCAGCAGGCAAAGAGGAGCCAGTGAAGGGCTTGGTGAAAACCAAGATGCTCACAGGAAAAGGACACTGACAATCAGGCTGGTGTTGGGGGAGACACAGAAGAGGATAAAACCAGAAAAGGGGAGAGATCTGAACTTAAGTGGCATTGTGCTGCAGGCGTGCTGCTATTTTAGTCAATCTCCTGGAACTGCAGGGTTATTTACTGGAAATCTAGCCTGAAAATGCATTCTTTGTGTAATGCTCCGAGGAGGAAGCCACCCCAAGGGATGTGAATTACCAAATACTGGGACATGATGGTGTAGAAGATAAACCCAAACAAACCATTACTCTCAAAGGCATATAGCTAAATATTTATTTCAGAGTCAATTGAAAAAAAAAAAAAAGGATTTTCATCCAGCAAGAGCACACAGGTCTAACTTGGCTCTGCTGTCTGCTCATGCTCTGTTCCCAGACAGGACAGATTGAACATTCCCAGCCTTGGGCTCTGCAGTGGGGTCAGTCCTGCCACAGTCAGGTAACAGAAAGGGCACTTTCCACAGCACTTAACAGTGCAACACCTATTCAACACACATTATGGAAATCATAACCCAAGTTGATTAAAAAATTTCGTTGAACAGATAGGATTTATAATTTGCACTAAATTTACACAGATGTTTAATAATTAAAGCACCATTTAATTCTTGAACCAGACTCAAATTAAGGTTCCCTGGAATTCCTCCAGTAGTTACGTGGCAAACTTGCCTTTCATGAATTAGAGAGTTTCCACAAATCAATCTATTACTGACAAGCAAATTTTTGAACATTTGGATTTCTTTAGGGAAGTTTTGTGAACATTTATTCCTCTCACTGAATATTTTAATTCATGAACAACCATAAAGATGTAAATGCAATTATTTTTTGAGCATGTGGTCCTTACGAATGAAGAAATGTCTCAGCACTTATCTTCATCTGTGGACACCTAGATAACTGGTCTCTCCATTTTATTTTTTTAAATCTCACAGAAATTTTGTGTATTAGATAATAGGGTATTATAGCCTAATAGATGAATTAAAATTCTTTGCTACCAAAGGAACAGTACCGCAAATTTCTATTTGTGTAACTTGCTATTTACACATGTAGAATTCTTGCTATAAAAGGCTGATTTTTTTTTTTTTTGGCATAGCAGTTCAAAGATGAGCAGCTTTTATGAATTTAACCATGGAAGTCTGTTACCAATTTTCTACACAAAAAATAAAAGGAGATACTAGGATCAGAGTAATTTCCTCAGCACTGGCTATGAGTTTTTGGTCACAAGCTTAATATATTTAACTGGCTGCCAAGACAAGTCAGCTGTAAGTAGCAGTCACAAAGTTTCAATAGTTTTGATTCTGAAGAAAAGCTTCAGAAAGGTATGGCTGAGAGACCGGTGCATGGAAAAGGTTTTTTGCTTAGTGTTATGAGCTTACAGAGACCCAAAGGCTTTAGACAAGTGAATGCCATGATCTTTACTTTACAGATGATAAACAAGCTGCTGCTTTTGCATATGTTGTCATTATTAATGCAACCCTGAGGCACAACAAGTTAGAGCAAAAAGGATGTTTCTCCAAGTGTCCTAGGTTTGGGGCCTGATTCATTTGCTATGAAGCAACCTCTTGTGTCTTCCTGTTAGGACTGCTGCCACAGGGCCCCTGATGCTGCTGAATCATCCCCTCATGCTCAGGCACACTGGTAATTTTTATTAAATGAAACACTTATGTCAACAGTCATTGCTTGGCAGTGGAGAATACATGGCAGGAGATATCTTTAGTATCAAAAAGGTTGTTACCCAGCAGGATACATCACTGCTTGAAAACAGAAGATTATGGCTGTTGAGCTGGCTGTTTACTGATCAGCATCTAGAGAAAAAACCTGGATTACTGATAGGGGGCCAATTGGTTATTAACGTCCCACTCCACCCTGCTTCTTTAAAGTCCTGCAGTTTGTTGCAATACTATCTAGAACTACAAGGTTCTGATATAAAGTCAGAAGCAACTGCAAAATTACACTTACTGTTTTGGTTTCTAATAGGAACAGGGCAGTACTAGAAAATGAAGGAGTATTGGTGAACACAAAGAATAAGACACAGATGTGATGTGCCTGTAAACCAAAATAACTGCAAGCTGAAAGCAAGACAGGCTTTGTCAGAAACAGTGGGACTTGAGCCCTAAGGTTCCAGATTCCTAAGGTTCCTCTGAATTTTAGCAAAGAATGGAAAGTTTGTTGCTCTCACGTACTCATTCTGAGACCCAGCATGGCTTGGAGGCTTTGTGGGGAATAAGGAGTGCTGAGGTGTCATTAAAAACCAAGAGTGATGGGATTTGGATCAGGATCTGCTTTTCAGTTTTGTTGTCCAAGGAAAAAGAAAGGGCCACAAACCACATCATTCTCAACAATATAAATGGCTGTAGGTGAAGTTTCCTCTGGAAGCTCTGCCCTGTGCCATTAACCAACATGACTTCCTGCTCAAAATTCCTTCTTTTCATGAAATCAAGAAGCAGCGACTGACTGGAGAGAGAGAAAAGGCTATTTTAGCTACTTCAGGCCTTGGGTTTCCATGAGGGATTTGGACTTTACTAGAAAAGAAATTCTTTGTTTGAAGGGGGGAAAAAAAATCCCCACAACTCTCTTGGAATCTCACTCCTTGAACATGAAGCTTTTCTGTTCCTGCCATAACAAGCTTCAGTTTCTGTTTTGCAGTCCTTGAGTCACCAAGTGACCAGAGTCCAAGGTCTTCCACATACACTCACATATTCTTCTGCTCTGTTTGCCTCCCACTTTCTTCTGCTGGGATAAAGAACTGCTATTTTGCTGGGAGGGGAGAACATCAATGATAATGTGCAAGATGAATTCCTAAATTGCTTTACTGGAGGTGCATGCTTTAAATATAAGCACTCTCTAATTAAAAATCCCAGAACTGCCTTTCTTTTTGTTAGCCTGCACTTGGAATTTGTGGAGGGAATCTCTGGGTACTCTAATCCAGGCTCACCACTCAGAGCTTTGCTTAGTCAGCATTACAAATATTTAATAGCATCCTGGCATTATAAGTAAGTGCATGTGAGAAAAAACAAAAACAAAACCA
>VWYP01008905.1:1801-40407 GCA_013400435.1 Pycnonotus jocosus | reverse complement strand
ATGGAAAGGGGAAGGGAATGCAGGGGGAAAGGGGAGATGCAAGGGAAAAAAGGGAAAGGACACAGAAAAGCCAAAATGAAATGCAAAGGAAAAGGGAGGAAATGAAAAGGAAACAAAAGCCAAAGGAAAACATCAGCAGGGATTTGCCCTGGACCACCTCTGGTTCAGCAGGGGTTCCATCAACTGCTGGTTGTAGGAAGTGGGGGCATCCCAAAGGTTTCCCTGACACCTCCCTGGTCCCATCTCCCCAGGATGCTCAAGAGACATGGGCAACACTTCAGAGAAACACTTCTAACACCCTCACAATCACTTTATAAATAAAGAGCAGCTTCTTGCTAAGCAAACACGTATCATCAAAGGCAATTTCATAATTTTGTATCTTTTCTGTCCCATGGCACATCTGACAAACACAGGACTGAGGCTGCAGCAGAAACAAGGGCCCTTGCTGCGGATACAGGAGTCTCATGTAGAGAACTTTCTAAAATAAAGCGTGAATACTTTGATTGCTCCTTTGTACAGTATTCTAAGACTAATAAAAATGAAGTATTCAGGTAAAAACGTGCACTTGAGTCTTGGAATCTTCACATGGATGGCTCTTGTTGTTATACAATCATGGCAATGTGTCCCGGAAACATGGAATGGCTCAGGGTGGAAGGCACCTTAAGGCTGCAGGGACATTCCCAGCCCCTGCTATGGGCAGGGACACCTTCCAGTATCCCAGGTTGTTCCAAGCCACATCCAACCTGACTTTGGATACTCCCAGGGTTGGGGCAGTAGCCACAGCTTCTCTGGGTAACCTGTGCCAGGGCCTGACCCCACTTCACGGAGAATTTCTTGTCACTATCCCCTCCTGAGTCCATTTCTCTCTCTGTACGAGAACAGCAGCATTACCTGGCTCGATAAAGTTGAAGCATGTAATGATGGAATGATTTGGTCAGAAAGGACCTTAAAGCCAAACCAGTCCCACCTGTTGCCAGGGGCAGGGACATCTTCCTGTCCAATCTGGTCTGGGGCGCTTCCAGCATTGGACTTACATCTTCTCCATCTGTAGAAGTTTGAGATATCCACAACCCCTGTAACAGACTCCACTCAGTAAGTTAAAAGGAAGTGTTATGCAACAACGGACAGTTTGTGGAAGCGGAACACTGGTGCTGAGGATGTAAATTTGCTGAAGTGACCTCACAGCTGGGAACTACTACTACAAGCTGCTGGGAACAGCCAGGTATCCTCCAGCACAGATCGGGTCTAACGCTGCCCCTGCCCAGGTGGTGTTTCAGGGAGCTCCCCCGTTAGCAAGGTAAGACAAATCAATTTACTCTTTGCTCTGGGTTTGTGGAGGTGCAAGCTTCCTGTAGAACTCACAGCTCCCATACTTAGCAAACATTTCCACACCTTTTGCAGAGAGCCAGAGGGTTTCTCCCCAGTCCTGCTGCTCTCCAGAGGCCACATCACCTCAGCAGCCCCACGGTCTGCTCTGCACACCCCTCACCCCACAAACAGGTAAGTGCATTATCCCAGAGCTTTGGGTAGGGGAGAGGATTGGTGAGAGTTCTCTGTTAAATTGTTCTCTGTCTCTTGTTTGGTTTTTCTTCTCTTCATGGAGACTTTCAAGGGAATGAGTCCTACAATGGCTACAAAACTTGATCACGCAAGGTTATTTGTCTTTGGAATGCTTTAAACTCCAAGAGGGCATGCTTAGATGGGATATTGGCAAGACATCCTCCCTCTGAGGGTGCTGAGGCACTAGAACAGGTTGCCCAGAGAAGCTGTGGCTGCCTCATTCCTGAAAGTGTCTATAACCAAGGCAGAGAGGGCTTGGAGCAACCTGGGAGACTGGAACGTGTCCCTGACCATGGCAGGTAGAGGCATGGGATGAACCTTAAGGTCCCTTCCAACCAAAACCAGTCTGGATTGCCCAATTTCCCCTCTCCAGCTCCATCCCGTAAAGCACCAGAAAAATGAAACTGAAACTTTTTGATAAAGCTGTCTCAGAAAAGAAAGAGGGATTTCTTTCTGGGCTTCAAACACCAGCTTTCCCCTGCAGATCAACAGGGTCTCCCAAATGAGGCTGGGCTGGGCTGATTTCTCTCTATTTTGGGGCACATTTGTCCTAAAAATCAGCACCCTTAGGGCTGTCAGCTGTGTTGTCTCTGCACAATGCTTGGGGTTTACCAGCAAATGGGAGCAAGGGTAAACAAACCACAGTTACTGCTGGTTCCTCTCGAAACACTTCCTGTAAAAACCCTGTGAAACCTGTGTCCCTGGACAATGAGGGGCATTTTGAGTCATTATTTTGAAATATTCTTAATCATTAAAGTAACACTTTGTTACAATGTCCTCCTATCCTGTGAATTCAGCCTAGCTTGTGTTGCCTCTTTCCAAAGGTACAAATCCTCTTGGCTTTGCTTCAAAACCTCAGCCACAGCAGAATGTTTAAAAAGCTCACCAAATTCATTGTAAATCAAATGGATCCACGCAAAGAATTGGTCCCTGTTGAGAGCATTGCAGACAATGAGCACTTCAGGCCTCTCTGTCTACTGATTAAAAAAAGCAAACCAAAAACCGTATTTCACCGGGCTCCATACTACCAGCGAACAGGGTTCACACTGGATGATGTGCTGCTGCCTGGAGAAGATGGTAAACACATAGGTAAAGCCCAAATTTATAAATATGAATTTATTAAATACCACAGATAATATTTTTGAACCATTTGTGGCTGAACTCTACCAAGTTCCAGCTTTCCTGTGTGTGATATACTTACAGTACTGAGTCTGTGTAGTCCTGGTTAAGATGATGCATTGAATTATTTCAGAGTCCCTCCATCAAGATTCCAGCCAATTTGCTATCACAAAAACCAGCACTGACCAAGCTGATGGAGGTCTCAGCATTTCACTTGACCCTGCAAATGTAGAGGTGAAAGGAGGTGCCTCCTTGTCCAAAGAGTTTTCCATTACGCCACAGAAGAAGAGCATATCACTGGAATCACTGGAGGCACTGAGAAGAGAAAGGTAAGGAATGGCAAAGGGAGCACACATGCTCCATTCATCCCCCTCCAGCACACATCAGATCAACAATGGGTTTTCAAAAGCCTAAAACCAAGATTAATCCCTTAGGGCATGAATTCCCTCTAACTAGGCCAGGTTACACAGGGAATGGAGTGACAAGGTCCCCCCCGAGCCTCCTCTTCTACAAGTTTACCGCCACCCCAGCTGCCTCAGCTGCTCCTGGTGCTCCAGACCCTTCCTGATCTTTTGCTCTTTTAGGAAAATCAACATGGATCATTCCTTCATCCGTCAACTACAGAGAACAGACATCAGTCTGTACCTGGTCACTGAAACCCTCGAGGCCTCAGAAGAGGCTGTCTACAAGGAATCCACCAAGGCAGACGGGGGCTGCATAGCCAAAGTTTATGCACATTCTTTGCACAGGTTTGGCTTCTTTTTCCTTCCTTCCCCAACACCTGCACCCAGGTGTTCTAACTGGTTGGGTTTTTTATCCAGAGCACCAAGGAGGACAAAAAAAGCATACTCATACCCAAGGGCTGCACCCTGGTCTTCAGGACCATCCCGCTACACATTAGAGAGGGAGCATGGGGTAAGTAACTGATCAAGTTCTCCATTACAGAAAAGGTGCAAAAGAGGAAGAACATTTTATTGAGTACCACTTGGCCCCAGAGCTACCCTCAGCTTGTGTGCAGGGGCAGAGGCAGTGTGAAAGAAAGAAATCACCTAGGAAACCTCAGATAACCCATGTAAGGTCAAAGATGCTCTTTGGGGAGGAGTCAGTAAAGAAAGGAAAGAAAGGAAAGAAAGAAGCCCCACATCTACATTTTAGGAGCTGCAGAGCTCCTGTTCATAAATGGCACAGAGAGCAGAGTTTCAGTGTTTCTTTTCCTTTCCTACTCAGAAGAAAAGAGTCAGGGAGGAAACTGGGTGAGTGACCAACATTAGGAAGGCTGGTATAGAAAACTGTCCCTTTTGTCCTCTTTCAGATTTGGATTATTTCCCAGCAGAAGCTGTGAGAAAGCAGCCTTATGTAGCTGATGGTAAGTAATGTATTTTAGATCTTCCACATGCACAACTTTTACCTGATTTGGGTAGAGATGGAACCTCCCAGCTTAAAACAAACCACAAGGAGAGATCCATTTGCCTCTTCCAGGAGACACAACTGCCCAAATTCCTTATTGTTTCAAAAACACTCATACGAGTGCTCCAAATTCTGGGTTTTGAGCTGCCAGTGAACTCCTAGAACTCAAGTGACAGATTTGGTCTCATTCTGGTTTGCAGGGACCTCACTAGGAGAATTAGGAGTAGTGGTGACAGAAGTGAAATACTCCTGCCGAATTTTCCCCGAGTTGTCTTCTGACCTGCTGCTCATCCTCTTAAACACCATCAAAGCTGTGATGAGAGACAAGAACCTCCTTCAAGAGCTCAGCCACAAAGTAAGTGAAGCTTTTCTTATTGCCACCATTTACAAATACAGACACATCCAGGACCACACCTCTTGCCCCACAAGTCATCTGCCCTGTGCCACAACTGTCCATCCAAAATTCCCTCACTCAGCACATCTCTCTGCTCTGGACAAGCAGCAGCCTCTGCCCTCCAATCCTGACATTTCTTTTCCTTGTTCCTTGCAGATGGAAGAAATTCCTGAGCAAAATGAAGCTTATGAGCTGAAAATGGAGAGCCCAGACTTACAAGGCCTGTTCAGCACCTTACAGCATTCTCCAAGAGATCGTCTCCTTCTGCTGGCAGAGGGAATCTCCTACGTCCTTGATGCTTTGCATGGTGAGCCTTTGGGTCTGTAAGAGGGAAATCAAGGCAGGGATGGCTCCCACTCCTGCCATTCCCTCCTGCTGCCTTCTCATACTCCTCCTCCTCCTGCTCAAGTGGAATCTACATCCGAGTGCCATGGAGGGGAGAGGAGAGAAACCCTCTCTGCACCCATCCAGGGCTCCCGGCTCCCTCCAAGTGTGGTCACAAGTTCTTCCTTGAGGGGCAGCCCAGATCTCTGCTCTGGTGACCAGGGACAGGACCCAAGCAAATGGCTGCAGCTGTGTCTGCCAGGGTTAGGTTGGATAGCAGGGAAAGGTTCTTATCCCAGAGGGTGCTCAGGCACTGAACACACTCCCCAGGGAATGGTCACAGCCCCAAGGCTCACAGAGCTCCAGCAGGGTTTGGACAACGCTCTCAGCACATGCTGGGATTGCTGAGATTGTCCTGGGCAGGGATAGCAGTTGGACATCAATTATCCTTGTAGATCCCTTCCAACCCACTATTCCATGATTGTGTGAGTAACAGCCAGATCCCTCTGACACTGAGCCTGCACAAATCATTTCTATTAAAACATCCAAAGAACTTTTGATCAAGCAAGCATTTCCTACAAGGAATGATCAGCCTTCCCATCCTCTTCACTCTTTCCCATCCTGCTCTCAATTCCCATCCCACCATCAACCTTGGTGCGATGTTTTGGATCCAAACCCAGTCTATTTCTGCAGAGTTAATGGAGGATCAGCTGCTGCTGCTGCTGGAATCCTTGGAAAGGAAGATTGTGTCCCAACAGCTGAAGCTGGTGAGAACACACATCACACTTGGCTCCTTTCAAGGGGAGGCGGGGGCTGTGTTAATTATACCAACATTTCCATAGTAATGTCAGAAGTTGACAACTGATTGAAATTCTCATTTTGCTTTTTTGTTTTTGTTGCTGTGAAGGTTGAAAACCTCCTTAAGCATGGCCTGGATAAGGGGAAGGAGAGTTTCCTTGTGGATGCTGAGCTGCTCTCCTTCCCACATGAGGAGGAACAGATGTTAACCATTGCCCTGGTGGAGCTGAGTGGAGTGCAGCTCCAGGAAGATGGATCAGCTGTCCCTAGGGATCAACCCTTCGAGGCTGTGGCAGCCCTGTTTGTGGCCTTGTACACCCTCAACCTCCTGAGTGGCTCCAAGTAGGAGGTACCTGGCCCTGCCCAGGGAAACCCTCTGTAAAGGGTTGGGAAATTTCTTCTCTCCCAGTATCATCCTTGTTGGTGCTCAAAGCTATTTTGTCTGGCAAAAGCAAATTTAAGGCAGGAAAACTCATCATGGATACTAAAGGTTGGATATCAAAGTGGATTTGTTTCACTGACACCTCCCTGGTCCCAACACTGCCATCATCCCTGAGATGCTCAAGGGACACATGCAGCACTTTAGAGTAACCATAGTCTCATTACCACTTTATAAATAAAGAGGACCTTCATGCTATGCTGGGTGTTCTCAAATTCAATTTCTTAATTTTTGTATGGTTTTGGTTGCACAGCATACCTGACAAGCTCAGGATGCTGTACGAAAAATAGAAGCACTTAGCCCTGGGGGGAAGTCAGGGGGTCTCTCAGGCTGTGTGGCCCTGGGAGGGTCCCTGGAGGCCAGGGGTGCTTGCAGCGAGGGGCAGCACTGCTCACCTGTGTGGTTACTGACGGCTCTGGGATGACCTCCAGCACCAGGGGCCAGGCTCTGCCTTGCAACAGCTACGAGGAGAGCCCGGTCCCAGCCTGGAACCGTCCTGAGACGCTTTGGCCCCAGTCCCAGACCAGACCCTTCCCAGAATCCCCAGCTTCAACCTGGTCCCTCATGAGAACCCTGCTCCCAGCCCCCAGCCCGCCTCCTCACCGGACCAGGGGAGAAGGTCCGGACCATCGGGATTCCTGCCTCCTCACCGGACCACTCACGGATTCCCGATCCCAGCTCACACACTGACAGGATTCCCAAGCCCACAAGGGACCCTTCACGGGATCCCTGGTTCCAGCCCGACCCCACAGGGACCACAAGGGACCCTTCATGGATCTCTGGTCCCAGTGCAGCCCCTCAAGGGACCCTTCATGAGATTCCCGACCTGGCCCCAGCGCGGCCCGTCATGAGATCCCTCACAGAATCCCCGGTCCCACCCCGGCCCTTCACGGGACTCCTCAGGGGATCCCCGACTTGGCCCCAGCCCAGCCCCTCACGGGACCCCTCAGGGGATTCCCGACCTGGCCCCAGTCCGGCCCCTCACGGGACCCTTCAGGGGATCCCCGACCTGGCCCCAGTCCGGCCCCTCACGGGACCCTTCAGGGGATGCCCCGTCACAGCCGAGCCCCTGAGGGGACCTCGCGCTACACTTCAGAAAAGATTCGCCTTCGCTCGCGCCCCCAAAAGGCGGGAACAGCACAGCGCCCGGCGGAAACTCCCGAAAGCTCTACGGAGATCTCCGAGGGAGTTATGCGAAAGAAGTCGATCGATGCCGGAACTCTCCGAAAGGGCTCGTCCAAAACTCCCGAGAATGAGGCGAAAATCTACGAGCGAGGACGGAAATACCCGAGAGCGTCACGGAGAGCGAGAGCGACGGAACTCTCCGAGCGGTGCTAGAGACATCCGAAAGCGCGGCGGAACAACCCGAGCGACAGCGGAAACGGCCGAGCGAAAGGCGGAAGGAGACGATCGTGTGTCGCTCGGCGCTCGGCTGGTCGCGCCTGGCGGCCCGTTGTGCAGTGTCACGCCATGAAGCAGGACGGCGCGTCCCGCCGCCGCGGCGACAAGGCCAAGGCACCCCCGGAGGGACCCCCGCCCGCCCCCCCCGACGTCGAGATGCACGAGGAGGCGGCGCCGGTGGCCCCCGAGGCGGCCGGAGAGCGGCAGCCGCAGCGGGAGCTGGACGCGATCACGCTGGAGGGTGAGGGGGGGGTGTTGTTGTAATGGGGGTGTCTGTGGCGATGGGGGGGGGAACTGGGGGGGTGTTGGGGCAGAAGGGACNGTGTGAGGAGGGGTAGTTGGAGGGGGTTGTGAGGGAAAGAAAAATGAGAGGTGAGTTTAGGGTGGGGGAGCACTGGGGAAGGGGAGCTGGGGGACAGCATGTGGGAAAAGGAGAGGAGAGGTGTGTTTGGGGGAGGTGTCATTATGGGAAAAGGGATTTAAGGGGCACAGAGAGGGAAATTGAGATGAGAGTTGTGTTTTCCGTGGGGGAGACACTGTGGAAAATAGTATTTGGAGCAGCATGTGAGGGAAAGGACGGGGGAGGTTGTTTTTTTGCCACTGTAGGTGGCAGTCACTGAAGAATGGGAGATGGAGTTGTGTTTTGGGGGGATCACTGTGGAAGGGAATTGGGGCAGCTCTGTGAGGGTGTGTTTTGAGGACAGACTGTGAGGGACAGGGGGGCTGCAGACCTGCTGTGGTGGAACCCCACGGGGGTGCAGAGGGAGGCTGGAGTCCTTTGGGAGGAGAGAGGAGACTCTGCAAGGGCCTCACCAGCCCCCTGCTCCAAGCAGGGACAGCCCTGAGGGCAGGTCAGGCCAGGCCACTGGGGACACCAAAGTCATGAGCAGAGGGAGCTCAGAACAGCAGGACAGGGTGAGGGGGCAGCCCTGACTTTGCTCCGGGGTGCTCCAAGCAGAGGATTTGGGGTGAGGGGTGTCCATGTGCCCCTGCAGACATCAAGGAGCACGTGAAGCAGCTGGAGAAGGCGGTGTCGGGGAAGGAGCCGCGCTACGTCCTGCGGGCACTGCGGGCTCTGCCCTCCACCTCCCGCCGCCTCAACCCCAACGTGCTGCACAAGGCCATCCACGGCTTCTTCACCTCCAACTGCACTGTCAGGGACTTCCTGCTCGGATTCCTGGAGGAGGTAGGAGCAGGAGTAGAGGAGGGATGCCTGCCCTCTCCTCTGCCCTGCTCTGGTGACACCCCCACAGCAGAGCTGCCCCAGCTCAGGGGTCTCAGCACAGGAAGGATGTGGAGCTGTAGGAGTGACTCCAGAGGATAATCAAAGGGATAAGACAGGGAGAATTGGGATTGTTCAGCCTGAAGAAGAGAAGGTTTAGGGGTGACCTAATTGTGGTGTCTGAAGAAGCGACAGGAACAGTGGAGAGAGACTGTTTACAAGTGCTTGGAATGACAGGACAAGGGGGAATGGCTCGCCACTGACGGAGGGCAGAATTAGATGGGATATTGACCAGAAATTCTTCCCTTTGAGGTCAATGAAGCACTGGAATGGATTTCCTGGGAAAGCTGTGACTGCCACATCCCTGGAAGTGTCCATGGCTGGGTTGGATGGGGCTTGGAGCAACCTGGTTTAGTGTCCCTACCCATGGCAGGAAATGGGACTGGATGAACGTGAAGGCCCCTCCAACCCAAAACAAGTCTGGGACTTCATGATTCTTTCCCTCTCCTAGGAGCCTCTGGAATAGGGCAGTGGGATTTGGGGACACTGGGGATGGGCAGCCCCTCTGTTCAGACACACATGTGAGCAGGGACAGGTCCTTGCAGTCCTGGCCTGGCTCCTGTCACACCTGGAGCAGAGCTGTCTCCACACAGGGACAGGGATCCAGAATTTCTCTCTCCCCTCAGTCCATGGACACAGAAGCTGAGCTGCAGTTCCGCCCACGGACGGGGAAAGCAGCCTCAGCTCCTCTCCTGCCAGAGGTGGAGGCCTACCTGCAGCTGCTGCTCGTCATCTACCTGATGAACAGCAAGAGATACCCTGAGGTGAGATCCCTGAGCTGCCCCTGCAGTGCTCCTGCTCCCCAGCCATCCCCTGCCTGTGCTGCCTGCTGTCCCCTCATCCCAGCAGTGTTTGATTGCTGCCCCAGGCTCAGCCCCACAGCTCAGGTGGTCTCTGCCCCTCTGGCATCAATCCCCCTGCTCTGATGTCCCTTCCCCTCCCGCAGGCTCAGAAAGTGTCCGATGACCTGATGCAGAAGATCAGCTCCCAGAACCGCCGGGCCCTGGACCTGGTGGTGGCCAAGTGTTACTATTACCACTCCCGCATCTACGAATTCCTGAACAAACTCGATGTGGTCCGAAGGTGGGATGGGTCCTGTGTGGGGGCTGTCCCTGAACTTGATCCCCATTTTCCTTCCTCTTCCCTGACTCCCTGTCCCTCCCCGCAGCTTCCTGCACGCCCGGCTCCGCACAGCCACGCTGCGCCACGACGCCGACGGCCAGGCCACGCTCCTGAACCTGCTCCTGAGGAATTACCTCCACTACAACCTCTACGACCAGGCCGAGAAGCTCGTCTCCAAATCCGTGTTCCCCGAGCAGGCCAACAACAACGAGTGGGCTCGGTACCTGTACTACACAGGTGAGCAGGGCTCGGTACCTGCCCTGGCTCCTGGCACCCCACACCGAGGGCTCCAGTTCCTCAGAGAACCCCTTTGAGCAGCTGGAGGTGGGGCTTCCAGGCAGGATTTGGAGCCCCATCCGTGTAGGTCAGGTTGGATTCACTGGGTGGCTTTCCTCACCCGCCCCGTGTGGGCGCAGGGCGGATCAAGGCCATCCAGCTGGAATACTCGGAGGCACGGCGGACCATGACCAACGCCCTGCGCAAGGCCCCGCAGCACACGGCCGTGGGCTTCAAGCAGACGGTGAGCAGGGAGGGGGCAGGACCCCCCTGGGTTGGGTCTGAGACCCCCCTCGGGGTTGGGATCTCGCAGGGGTTGGATGTGGGACCTTCTGGGATGTCAGGCCCTATAGAATTTGGTCCTGGACCTCCCAGGTTTGGGACCTTCTGGGATGTCAGGCCCTATAGAATTTGGTCCTGGACCTCCCAGGTTTGGGACCTTCTGGGATGTCAGGCCCTATGGAGTCAGGTCCCCTTGGATTTGGAACTTCCCAGGGTTGAGTCCGGGAATCCCCAGGGCTGGGCTCCATGGGGACAGTTCTGGGACCTCCCAGGCTTGGCACCTTTCCAGGATGAGGTCTGGGACCCCCCAGGGTTGGGCTCTGCAGGGACGGGTGTGGGATCTCAAAGGGTCAGACCCCATGGGGACAGGTTTGGGACCTCCCAGGGTGTTGGGCCCTGCAGGAATGACAGGTGCAGGACCTCTTAGGTTTGGAACTTCCCAGGGACAAATCTGGGACCTTCCAGGCCCCACAGGGACAGGAATGGGTTTGGGATCTCCTGGGGTCTTGTGTTGCACAGGGGTGTGTGCAAGACCTCTTGGAGTGCACAGGGACAGGAATGGTTTCAGGCCCTGTGGGGACTCACTCAGGGTCTTGCTCTGGCCCAGGTGCACAAGCTGCTCATTGTGGTGGAGCTGCTCCTCGGGGAGATCCCAGACAGGCTCCAGTTCCGGCAGCCCTCGCTCAAGCGCTCGCTCATGCCCTACTTCCTGCTGACCCAGGGTATGGCTGCCCACCCCTGCCTGTTTCTGTCCTTCCTGCAATGTCAGAGAATCATGGAATATCCTGAGTGGGAAGGGACCCAGTGGGAATTCTCTTCTTTCCCTTGATGGGACTTGGATGCAGATGCCACTTGGGAAGGAGGAAGTCAGCCAGCCCTGACTTGCTTTCCCCAACCTTTCTCCTTCTCCCATTCCCACCTTCTTCCCTCCAGCTGTCAGAACAGGGAACCTGGCCAAGTTCAACCAAGTCCTTGACCAGTTTGGGGACAAGTTCCAGGCCGATGGCACCTACACCCTGATCATTCGGCTGAGGCACAACGTTATCAAGACAGGTAGGAGGGTGTTTGGGTTCCTCTGCCAGGCTGGGCAGGCCTGGGGGGCTGCATCCTGTTCCCTTCTCCCTGCAGGTGTCCGCATGATCAGCCTCTCCTATTCCCGCATCTCCCTGGCTGACATTGCCCAGAAGCTGCAGCTGGACAGCCCCGAGGACGCCGAGTTCATCGTTGCCAAGGTACCAGCACAAGGAGTCCCATCCCTGTGGGGTCCGAGGGTGCCCACAGCCCCCCACCCTGCCCCGTTCCCCCACACCCCCTCCCTGCAGCACCATTGGGTTTGGGTTGAGGCTCCTCCAGGGAAAACTGGGGACACTCAGGGCGCCCATCCCTGCTCTGTGTGAGCTCTTGGCGACACTCCGTGCCCTACCCCGTGCCCGGGCTCGCAGGCCATCCGGGATGGCGTGATCGAGGCCAGCATCAACCATGAGAAGGGCTACGTGCAGTCCAAGGAGATGATCGACATCTACTCCACACGAGAGCCCCAGCTGGCCTTCCACCAGCGCATCTCCTTCTGCCTCGACATCCACAACATGTCTGTGAAGGTGAGCACAGCGTGTCCCCAGGTCCCTGACAGGGACAGCAGGGCACTGCTCAGGGCTGGCTCAGCTCTGAGCTCCTCCTCCTCTTCTTTTTGTCCAGGCCATGAGGTTCCCACCCAAATCTTACAACAAGGACTTGGAATCTGCAGAGGTGAGATCTCACCAGGGTCTCTGCAGCCAGCGTGGCCACAGGAAGGATGTGGCTCCTGTCCCTACCTGCCACCAACCTTGGCCTTTGCTTTCCAGGAGCGCCGGGAGCGTGAGCAGCAGGACCTGGAGTTCGCCAAGGAGATGGCAGAGGATGATGATGATGGTTTTCCATGACCTTGGGCCCTGGCTGTACTTTTTTATTTGTCCCTTGGACAGATGGTGGCTGAGCAGGGCCTTCCGTCCCCCCTAGACCCCCTTTTATAAATCCCTGCATGTCTGTACTGTGGGAGGGGACACGGGGGGTTCCCTGGGCCCACACCCCCTGACCACCTGCACTTGTGGTGGGACCCCCCCCAAATAAACATCCTTAAAAGGATCCCTGTGGTGACATCAGAGCCGATGCCGGGGGGCTGCGAGGGGAGTGGGGCTGGAGGGAGCAGAAGTGGGGTCTCCACTGGTGCCTCCCCCAGCTCCCACAACAACAACGGGGTCAAACTTTGTTAAACTTCAATTATGACTTTTAAAATAAAAGATGGAAAAACACCAGCCTGGGAGGCTCCTGCTGTGGGTTTGTTGGGATGGGGAGGGGACATGGGGCTGGTTTGGGGGCATCTCAGCCCCTATACCTGGGGCTAGGAACCAGAGGTGGAACTAGATCTGGGGGCCTGGAACTTTGTCTCAGTGGCCCCAGCAGCTCCAGGATGGTATCCCAGGAGGATTCCATTGGGAAAGGCACAGAGCCCCCCGTTGTGCCCCATAACACCAATCATGGGGGTGATGGGGACAGAGGACATGCAGCTGCTCCAGGTGGGTCCCATCAACATCTGGGATGAGTTCTCTGATAAAATCTGGGAATCTCCCAGCCACGCCCATGCCGGGATGGCAGCCAGGGCTGTAGGTCAAGAGCCGGGCTGTCCCAGCCCATTCCCGCTCTGGGGGAGACCAAAGAAGGCAAGAGCCCAGCCAGGGGGGCTGGGGCTGGCACTGGGGACACAGAGACATCCCAGGAGCACTGGTGTGTTGGCAGACGAGGCTGAGGGTGCCCGAGTTGGGTCCTGGGAAGAGGAAGGGTGACCACGAGGTGGAAACACAACAGGGTGGATGCCCAGGACAGTCCCTGGACTGAGCAGCTCCAGCCCCATGGTGGGGGTGGTTTGCTGGGCCAGCTCCTTCCCCCACCCCACCAACACCCACAGTTTCAGATTTGAAACCACTTCCTTCCTTGGAAAGCTGACAGGGCCTTTGGGCGCTGATTCAACCCCCCCACGCCCCCATCACAATTCCTGAAAGCACCATCCTGCTGAGAGGGCAGATCCACTCTGGGGTCACCCTGTGGGTGCTCAGACTGAGGGGACCATGCTGAGCCCCTCAATGGGCACCGGCTCTCCCTGGCTCCAGGGTGGGGACAGGTACAGCTGTGGGGAGCTGTTTCTCCTGAAAATCCCATGAACAGTCTCTACTGCCAAGGTCCTTTCACACATCTGGAGGTCAGAACGTTTAGTGCTGCCAGGTTTGAAGGGAGGTCACCAGTAGGTTTCAGTTAACCTGCCTGTGCCAGGAGGGCTCTGCTTGGCCTTCATGGATTGGCTGCAGCTGATGGGGGTTTATTTCCCAGCTGGAGGCAGGAACTTCCAGCTTCTGGGACTGGTGCTGTGGCTGTACCCCACAAACTGTACCCCAAAAACTACCCCAACTGAGTGTGTGACCCATCCCAGTGGCCACCAACATCTGCAACCTGCGGAGCCTGGTCCCCACTCCTGTCCCCATCCCAGCCTCCAGGAGGGCAGTGATGGGACTCAGCCAGGGGTCAGGGGTGCAGAATGAGCCTCCCCCTGCTGCCCTGAGGTCACCCTGTCCGGGGCTGTGAGGGGAGAGGGTGCCTCCCATGCCCCAGCAGGCCCGTGCCAGGCAGGAGCCAGCCAGCTGGCACCGACCCAACAGATCCTGGAAGGACTTGCGGGAACCAGCACGAGCCAAAATTCCCTCGTCAGTGCAATGGGGCCGGGAGCAGCCACCCTTTGCCAAGCGCGGCCCTGGAAGCCTCTTCCCTGTAGGGTCAGAGTGGGGGCTGGGCCCTCGCGGGTGGGGTCAGCCCGATGTGGCCGGTGCTTGGTGCTGCACACGGGGACACTGGGCAGAACCTGGCCCCACAGCACCCAGCAGGGCAGGATCTGGCCCCGTGGTGCTGCCCTGGGGAGTCACAGCCCTGGGCAGGTGCCTGGACTGGGTCACACCTTGGCCACCTCCGATTGGTGCCACCACCATGAAGGTCACATCAACACCTGCCCTGATGCCGGGGTGAGGGTCTGGGGCAGCTGACAGAGAGTGCTGCCCACGTGGGCTGGGCATGGGGACAACCCCAGAGTGATAGCAGCAGAGAGAAGCCACCATCCCCTTGGCCGGTCACCAGCGAGTGACCCTGTGAGTGACCCTGCACATGACCCTGCTGTGCTGGGCACTGGCCCACCTGGCCAGCGTAGTGGGAGCCCTGCGAGCAGGTTAATGAGTCACCAAGGCACCACCTGCCCTGTCCCGGCACCCACCTCAGTGCCTGGGCTCCACCGGGCCACTGCAGCCACACCGAGGGGCACCGCTGCCCACCGGGAAAGCCCCACGCTGTGGCCGCGGTCGAGCACCCGGTTCGAGCGATTTGCATGCTGTGATTAAGTCAGTGAAGCAATCGCGCTGTTGCCTCATCGGTGAGAATCCCCGAGGCCCGTGCGCTATAAATGCCCCCGGATCAATGAGCACAGCCAGGCAGGAGCGAGCAGAGCCGGGTCGGGCTGGGCAGGGCCGCATTGCACAGAGGAGGAGACACCGAGCCGGGCACCCACCATGTGCTTCCTCACCCGTGAGTATCCAGCACCCACTGCAGCACCCCCATCTCTCACTGCTCCCATTGCACCCTCTTCCCCTGAAGACAGAAAGTCTAAAATTCTCAGTTGCCAGGGTTCCAACATTCCCCCACTGCTCCCACTGTACCCAAACCGTCCCTAAAACCCACTTTGCCCATAGGACCCGCTGCCCCCACAACCACAGCACCCAGACCACCCATTCTTAACAGTAGCACCCACTGTCCCCACTACACCCACTGCACCCAGACCACCCAGGGCACCCAAAAACCCATCCTACCTGTAGCACCTGCTGCACCCACACACCCAGAGCCCCCTGCTGCTGCCCTCAGCACTGGTGGGATGCAGGCAACACTGGTCCCTCTCCCCTTTTGGGGTCTCTGCCCCTTCCCCAGGCCACGCTGCTGCCACCATCCCCAGGGTGGTCCTGGCTGCTGAGCCAATCCTGGCTGAGGGGTCGGGGCTCCCTGGGGTGTCCGGTGGATGCTGAGCCGCTGTCCCCGCAGGTGGGCTGGCGCTGCTGCTGGGAGTGCTGCTGTGGCGGGCGCTGCACGGGGCACCACTGACCGAGCTCTCAGGGGACCAGGACTTCCAGCTCTTCCTGCAGAGGAACCTCGAGTTCACCCGCAAGATCCGCGGGGATGTGGCTGCGCTGCAGCGCGTGGTGGTGAGTCCCACACGCTGTGGAGGGGGGATGGCAGCCGCTGTGAGGTCACAGATAAGGTGACCTTCCCCTCCCTGCCCTTATCGGCACCGCAGGGCCAGGAGCCGGCAGGGTCCCCTGCACTGCCCAAGACTGAGCCCCGGGGTGTTGGGGTACCCACTGGGGACACGTGGTGACCTTCCTGAGTACACACTTGCCAGAGCAGCCACACCTCTGTCCCCATTTCACCGGGTCCACTCCATCCCCTCCCTGCTCCTGGCTGGGCTGCACAGGGTCCCATAGCCCAGGGATGGGGTGCCAGGGGGTGCTGGGGATGTCCTCTGGTGTCCTAACCCTGTCCCCTTTATCCACAGTGTGACACCTTCCAGCTGTGCAAGGAGGACGAGCTGCTGCTGGTGCGGCAGGACCTGGACATCGCACACGTGCCGCTGGAGCAGTGTCACAAGCGCACCTTCCAGGCGGTGAGTGACAGCAGCCCACCCCTGCCATGAGCTGCTCAGCTCTGTCACGGCTCAGGGCACCCCAGAGCCCCCCGTGTCTTGGTGGCAAGGCCATGCCCAGCCCCACTGACTGCGCCATGCCCACCACAGGAGACCTGCTTCAGCCAGATCCGTGCCGGGCTCCGAGCCTACCACGGCTCTCTGGCCACCATCCGGACCCTGCTGCCTGAGCACACTGGGCTGGTGGAGACCCTGCAGCTGGACATGGCCAACCTGTCCTCCAACATCCAGCAGCAGGTGCGGGGGCAAAGGGGGGACACTGTGGGGACAGGTGGGTAAAGCAGGTGCTGCATGCCAAGAGATGGGTGGGCGTGGTGGGGGCTGCATTCACAGGGATGGGTGGGCAGGGTGGGGGCTGCATCGCTGGGAGGGGCACACTCGGGCAAGGGGGCATCTCCAGGCCTGGAGCTGATGCCACTGCCTCTGCCTGGCTACAGATGGAGGACCTGGGCCTGGCCACGGTGACGTACCCCTCAGAGAACCAGGACCCCCTCCCCACCTTCTCCTCCCACTTCCACCACCAAGTCGGCGGCTTCTTCATCCTGGCCAACTTCCAGCGGTTCCTGGAGACGGCATACCGGGCACTGCGGCACCTGACCAGCCTCTGACCCCTGTTTGTGGATGTCCCACCTGAGGGACATCCTGGGAGCACCCCATTTCCCGCTTATTTAATATTTATGGCTATTTAATATTTATCTGTCTGGGGATGCTCCCATCCCCACGCGGTGGATCCGTGCACAGGTACTTGTGCAGCATCACCCTTGTTTAATATTTAAACACAAGCGTATCTCTGCTACGAGGTTCTGGAGCTGGGCTGAGCCCCCATAGCTGCTGCTGGCACTGCCTGTGCCTCAGTTTCCCTATGGCTCACACTGCTGGGGCTGCTGCAACATCCCACGGGAAAACCTTCATCCCAGGATGAGGATGCTCCAGAGCATCTCCCTGTCTGGGCTGCAGCCTGCAGGAACACATCTGATGGGTGTTATTTCTAGTAATTAATATCTATTAGCCATTAGGGAAGGAGGGGAGAAGAACCATACGGATGCAGCAGCCTCACCAAGATGAGGCTTTCCCAGGGAGCCGCAGCATTTTGGGGAGCTGCATCTCTGCTCTGTCCCCCCTCCCTGCTAAGCTCAGAGTAGTTATTGCATTTTAACTTATTTGTGCCCATCCCTGGCCGGAAAGAGCCACTTGGACACATTCCCATCCTCCTGAGCCTGACGCAGCCCCGGTCCCGTGGCTGTGTGGGAGCTCCGGACGTGGGGGGTTTTGTACTGTATTTATTGCTGCAGCTGGGTGAGCCCCAAGAAACACCCGCTTTTTTTCTATGTGATAAAAATGGAAATAAACTCTATTTTTGCACTCTCTCTCTCTGTTCTGCTGTCTCCTGCTTGTGTGGGAGGGAGGCAGAGTGGCCAGGGTGTGGGGACATAGGGACAGAGACACGGGGAATGAGGGAATGGGATTTCAGGGAAGCGCTGTGGCTGCTGGTGTCAGCTCAGGAGATGAAATACAGCCCCCCAGTGCCCCCACCCCACGGCCTGAGCCCGCTGAGGGCCAGGAGGCAGCATGGGATGACCACTTCCTCCCACACCCAGCAATGTTGCTTGGGCAAGAGCCAATTCCTAGAAAGCTCCAGAAGCCACCCGAGCTGGCAGCACCCGCTTGAGGGCACCGGCACCATGCCCAGAGCTGGTTTGTGGGCTCCTCCTGGGGCTGGTGGCACTGGGGGTCCCCAGCCACACTTCTGTTGCTGCTGTCACAGAGGGAATCTGCTCCAGAGCTGCCCAGGGGCGTGCCCAAAGCCCTCCCAGAGCTGCCATGGTGGGAGGAAGCTTTCAGCAGTGAGGAACGCAGAGTGGATGGACAAAAGGGGCAGCCCAGAATGTGGCTGAGCAACGTCAGGAGAGCCCTGGGCATCTCCCCTGCCCCAGAAAGCCCCTCGGGGCACCCCCAGCCGATCCCCAATGGACGTTTGCCCACCCTGGGCTGTCCCAGCTTCACCAGCCCCATTTCCTGCCACTAGGCCCACGCTCACATCCCATGACCATCAGCATCCTTCACCCCACTCATCCTGGCCACACAGGGACAGAACCCAGTGCTGGGCTTTGCCGGGGCTCCCAGTTCCTGTCCCTCCCCACAGGCTGGAGCCCCAGGGTCATGAATTGCCAGGGGGGAGCCCTCGCCCACAGGCATTTGGCTGCACACACACCACGGGCAGCAGTTCCCTCCTTCCTCCCCCACCTCACGGGTGCTTACAGAAAACTCCCTTCTCCTGCTCCAGCCCCTTCCTGTAAGGGGAAGCACCGGTGCCAACGCCAGGCATGGGGCTGCCTCGGCAAATATTGACAGAACCGGGAAGGCCACGCCAGGTCCTGCTCTTTGCTCTGGGCTAACGGTAAAGAGCTGCCCCTGGGCGAGCAGAAGTGCCCGAGCAGGTCGATGCCAGCTCAGGGTGGGACTCACACCAGTGTCAGACTCGGTGAGGCCATCCTGGCCCACCCCGGTTCGTGCCATGGCTCTGTTATCCGCCCCACCTAGCCCCACAGCTGCTCCCGGCTGCCCCGGATTGGGACCAGGGGCTGGACCCCTGGGGCCAGCGGGAAGGGCGAGGATATTCTGTGTGTGAAGGACCAGCAACACCCATAGTTACCCCAAGTGCATCAGGGTCTCGCCCTCTGGCAAAGCCTGGGAGGTCCCAGGAGCTGAACTCATCCTGGGATCAGATGGGGTCAGCCCGGCCCTGAGCCACCGTCCTGCTGCCTCTTCCCTGGCCAGCACTGCCCCAACCCCTGCGGCACCCCCACAGGATCCCCTGTGCCCCACCTCCCTTCAGAGCCTCCCAAAACAGGGCTGGGAACCCCACTGGTGCCGAGAGGGGCAGAGGCACAGCCCAGCCCCAGGAGTGGGCTCGCAGTCACAGTGCCCTGAGGGAAGGGCTGGTGCCCGCTGGCTCCGCTTTCACCTTTCTTGTGAGTCAACGCCAGTGGAAAGGGCAGAGGTGCAGCCGCCCTGGCCCTGCCACCCTTTCAGACAGTTCATGACAGCTCTGGGAGGATTCACTGCTGGAGCAGTTGCAGGGTGTGGGGTCAGTCCCAGGGGAGCCTGTCCCAGCACGAGGCTGGTGTGATACTGGTGAGGCCACAGTTACTCACCCACTGCCCGTGCCATGGTCACCAAGGACTGAACTCATAGGAGGGAATTCCAACGAGAACTCACACTCATGGGGAGGAATTCCAACAAGAGCTCACACTCACGTGGCAGAATTCCCAACAAGACCCCGCTTGTGGCTGACAGCACAGCAGGGAAGCATCCCTGCCCCACCCAGTGCAGCGCCTGCTCACAGTCAGAGCACGACAGGCAGCCCATCATCCACTCTCAGGTTCAGGACAGGGTGAGGGAGATTTCCCCTCCTGCCCAGCACAGGGCTTGGCCACTGGGACCCCATCACCCCCAAAATCGAGGGGTTTTGGGGAGTCCCAGGAGCCCAAATATAGATGAGACAAAAGCTGGTTGTACAAAAGGATTGATTTATCAAAAAAAAAAAAAAAAAATTAGGGGGTATCTCAGTCTCAAAAGTGCCATGAGGGAGAGCAAGGAGATGGCTCTGTGTGCCAAGGGAGCAGCCCTCCAGCAGCTGCAGTGACAGGGGCCATCCCAGCCATACAGACCCTCAGGGAGGATCCCTGGGCTCCTCAGGGATCCCCCCTGGCTGGAGCAGCCCTGCTCAGAGCGCAGCGATGGCCTTGGCGGCGACACGGCGGCCCAGGGGCAGGCTGAGGTCAGTGATGGCCAGGACAATTTTGGGACTGGACATGGTGGACACCTTCACCAGCTCTGAAACCTGCTCAGGGACAGAGGAGAAGCACAGGTGAGTGTCAGCAGGAGCCTGGGATGTGCCCATCCTCTGGGACCCTGTCCCAAGCAGGGATAGGGGTGTCCACAGCTGCTGGACCCACCATGGTGAAGGGCATGAACTGGAGGATGCTCCCACGGCTGCCCTGCTCCAGGCACTCCACACACTCCTCCATGAACCACTGGACAAACTGGGTGTGGGGGCCGGCTGTCTTGGCCCCCAAGATGGAAGAGATGAGCAGGAAGAGGTTTGCTGTGGAGGCAGGGAGACACCAACAGTCAGGTCACTTCTGGGAGGCTGTGGGTGGCCTGAACTTCTCACTGGTGCCCCAGTGGTCAGATGTGACCCCACAAACCCATCCCCAGCTTACCCAGCACCCGGTTCAGCGGGTCCCTCATGCTGACAGTGTGGAGCTGGGAGGCAGAGAGTGAGCTGCTCATGGAGCGATCTGTGGGCAGGAGCACAGAGTCAGGAACAGCCTCATGGCCCCCTTGGCTGAGCCAACATGCCCTGACCAGCTCTGGCCACTCGAGGTCACCCAGCTCTGGAAGGAGCTTTGCCATGAGGCAAAGCAGAAGAGGTTTAGGCCCCTTGTACCTGACAGAGTCTGTGCCAGTGGGGCACCCCAGAAACACAGCACAGATGGTCTCTGCCCCATCCCTGTCCCCTCTGCCAGCCCACACAGAGCCTAGGCCGGTTTCTCATGCTGCTTTTGGGGTGTGATGTGTGGTGTCATGATCATGAGTGGAGAACAGCAGCAATGCACACATTACACATCCTGTGTGCAAGCCAGATGTTCAACAGCTGCACAGCAGCCCTCCCATCTCACTGTCACGGCTCAATCCAGCCACCAGAGCTGAGGCATGTCCAAATCTAGCAGCAAATCCTGGGACAGACCAGCAGGATTGAGCTGACCCCAGCTGTGAAGCACTGCTGGGCACTCCTGTGGGAAGAAGTGGGTCAGATCCGCTCCAACGGGACGGGAACACCCTTGGGAAGGTTCTTGTGCACACCCCAGGGCCCCTGCCCAAATCTGCAGGATCCACCTTGTGCTGCTCTGAGGATGCTCACCAGAAAAAGAAAGCCCTCCCACACTTTTCTCATGGAATCACATGAGTTACATGGTGGCTGCAGGAAGCGGCATTTCCACATCACTGCAGCAAATAGCCCAAAAAAGTCCTGAATGTCACTGGGAAGAGGTGGGACTGCCTCAGGAGATAAAAGAAGATAAGTGAAATAAAGGGAAAAGCCCATATTTCAACAGTAATGAAACCAACTGAAACTGAAGGTCAATGGATGTGTCGAAAACTAATATATAGAGTAATTTGGGATAAAGGGGGGAGAAACAATGACCTGAGAATGTCCTGACTCACTGCTCAGGAGTGTGGACAATGTATGTGGGAACTGTGACAGCACCCACTGGGCAGGACATGGACCTCCCCAGCAAATCCCCCACCGGGGCTGTCGCAACCCGTGACACTGCAGGGACACAGATGTGACCAGGGGCCTCATCCGCTCTGCTTCGGTCTTGTTAACAGCAGTGGAATGTCAAGATTTGGCCTCAGACATCAGGAATGTCACCTCCAGCTGTGGTCCCATGAGGGGTGGCTGGAGGGACACAAAGCCCCTCGGGTGTGGGGTGCTGGGCTGGGGGGCACTGGCACCAAAGGAAGATGTAATCTTACCCTTTTAAGTTATTCTGATCAGAAAAATAAAGAAATTGACCTTTTTCAATTGCAAAAACTCCAAGATAACGCAAAAAACACTTGAGAGCTCTAAATCCTCACCCGGCCGGTTTGGGAAGGGAAGAGATCTTGTGCAAACACACATTTCACACCCAAAAGGGACAGCGAGGCAGGGGAGTCATTCCCCCTCCCCTCCTGCACTTACTGGGGCTGGAGAGGATGTTGGAATCTTCCTCGTTGGAGCTCAGCAGCCTCATGAGCTTGGAGGGCTGTGTGTCATCCAGCGGGAACAGGCTGATGTAATCCTGGGGAGAGAGGGGGGTCAGCCCCACCAGCTCCTCACCCTGCACAGGGCTGGTGACCTACCCAGGGCTCTGCACAGCGCCAGAGCCCAGGATGTGATCTCTGTTCACCCAGAGCAGCCCAGGATCTGATCTCTGCTCACCCAGAGCAGCCCAGTCTGGGCTGGACACATGCTGACCAGCTTGTTACAGCCCCTTGCCCAGAAAAGAGAAGGGAGAAACCTGAATTTTAAGGTTGGAAAGCCTCAGAGAACTCAGAGAAGCTGGGCAGGGAGTCTGGCTTTACCCACCCACTCCTGCCACCCTGATCTTCTCCAGCCACTGCTGCTTTTGGGCACAGAGAGCCACCCCCTGCTCCACCCAGACACACCTCAATGTCCTCCCGGTGCCTCTTCTTCTGCCGGGCCGAGGCCTGGACCTTGCTGTGGGACGAGTAGGAGCTCAGGGCACACCAAACAGAGAGCCTGGGGACAGAGCGAGGACACTGCCAGGTGCTGCCAGCCCACCTGACAATGGAGTGTGGGACATGGCAGCTTCCTTCTCAGAGTGGGACAGCAGGGAATGGGGACCAGAGTGGGAACTGCTGGCACTGCTAAAGCCAGAGAGGGATTTTGGCAACTGGGATCCTCATCCCAGCACAGCCCATTCCCCCATTTCCCCAAACAGGCCTCGAGGAGACAGCCTCCATGGGTCTGGGGTCTTACTTGGCCAGGGCCTTCCCAGGGGGGTCCATGAGGGTGTGCCACTTGGAGGAGTCTGTCAGCAGGTTGGGCAGGATGTGGCCCAGCAGTGTCAGAGTCAGCTGCTGCATGTCCAGGCAGAAGATGGCATAGAGCAGCTCCACAGCTCTCAGCGTGTGCTCCTTCCGAGTCTCCTTCAGCAGCTCCTGCAGGGCAGTGGGGAGAGGTGGGCCTGCCCCAGTCCCCTCCAGTGCCAAAACTATCCCAGCACACAGCTCAAGGACACCCAGGACACTGGGAACACAAACTAGACCCACCAATCCTGGTCTCAGCACCTTGCCCAGCACTAGAAGACCTTCCTGCCCCCTCATACCTTGACCAGGTTGTTGCAGAACCAGTACACGCCCCCCATGTGCAGCAGGGTGTCAAAGATGTGGATGGAGCGGCTGTCGACCCAGCCCTTCTCCAGCACCTTGGTGAACACGCTGGTCAGCACCTCCTTAATGGGCTTCTTAGGGGGCAGAAGATTCCAGTAGGGAATGGTGTCCATGCCAGTGGAAGGGAATTTGATCTGCGTGGCTGTTTGCTGCAGGACGTCCGCGCACATGTGCTCCAGGATGGAGCTCATGATCACCACGCTGCAGCAGAGAGATGGGGTCAGGAGGGCACCAGGAAGGGACAGTAGGGCAGGAGATGGCACAGCTTGGGAGGTGGAAGGTGAGCAGGAAATGACATAGCACCAGGAAATGGAAACAGGAATTTGCAAAGCACCAGGGAAGTGGAAGCAGAGCAGGAGAGGGCAAGGCACCAGGAAGCAGAAACAGGGAAGATGGCATGGCACTGGGAAAAGGAAGAAGGGCAGGAAACAATGGCACTGGAAAGTGGAAACTGAGCAGGAGGCAGCATGGAACTGCAAAGTGGAAGCAGGGCAGGAGATGACACGAGATCAGGAATTGGAATTGGGGCAGGAGGCCATGGCACTGGGAAGCAGAAGCAGGGCAGGAGATGGCACAGCCTCAGGAAGTGGAAAAGGGGAAGCAGGGCAGGAGATGTGGCACGGGAAGCGGCAGCAGAGCAGGAAGAGGCCCGTGCCCCCCCAGCTCACCGCTCATTGTAGAACTGGAGTGTGTTCTCTCCGTACAGGGGGGTGGCGAGCTGCCGGATCATCTGCAGGGACTTCTCCCGCTCATCCAGGCCCAGCATGCGGACGTGGGCCACCAGCCAGGCCACGGCACACACTGCCATGCTGCACACCTTCCCCTTGATGTTGTCTGTGATTTTCTAGGAGAGGAGACAGAGTAGAGGATGAGCACAGCCAGGTGGATGGGCAGCCATCACCTCCCAGGGCTGTGGGTCCCAACTGCAGGGTCCTCTTCTCTCCTCCATGGGTGACACTGTGTCTGCCAGTCTCACTGCCACCCACAGGGCAGTTTGGAGCAGGAACAAGGGGCTGGAGCCACATCAGTTTCCCACTTCCAAGCCACAGCAAGCTCCAAGGCAGCTGCCAGAGCAATCAGGGCAGGAGAACAGGGTACCCCAGAGCTTCTGGCCCCTCCTCAGGACACAGCACAGCTCCACTCTGCCCCCCACCAGCCCTACCTGGATTGACTCAAAGGTGAGGACTCCATTCTCCCAGGCATTGAGGATCTCCAGTATGGCGGCTGAGATGCTCAGACACACCTCGTGCCACTTCATCTGCCTGTCAGGGCGAGATGGGGATTCAGACACAGCTGTGGGACCAGGGGAGCTGGGGTAGGGGCTCCCCCCAGGCCTGGCAGGGTGGGCACATGGGTGGGCTCTTACACCAGTTTCATCTCAGAGGAGTTGTTGAGGAGAGCAACCAGGGACTCCACCTTGGTGGAATCTGGGCGGAAGCAGGGGTGGTCAGGGTTGAGGATCTTTCCCTCCTCGGGCATGCAGGTCAGCATCCAGGTCTCAAAGAAGGGCACCTCGCCTGGAGGGTTGGAATCTGACAGGATCACCTGGAAGGGAACCAGCCCGGGGTCTGCATCCCACAGGGACCCTGCTGGGGACCCTCACCCTGGAGTCTGTCCCCCACCCTGGGGTGCTCATGGCTGTGGGAACAGCGCCGCCCTGTGGCCTGGAGGGAGGGACAGGCACTGGTCAGGCCCCAGCAGGGCACTGGTCAGCCCCTCAGAGGCACTGGTTTCCCATCTGTGGGCTGTGGTTTCCCCCAATACCAGGGGGTTCCCCAGCAGAACACAGCCCAGCTCAGAGGAGAGATGCCAGGCCAGCTGCGAGTGTGGCCACACCGTCACCGTGTCCAGCTCAAACAGGTCCCTTGTGCCCTCCACCCTGTTCAAGCCATGCACAGGGTCCCTAGGGCCAGGGTCACACATCCCAGCTGGGAGGGTCCTGTGGGGGCCATGAGCTGGGAACCCCACACGTCACTTCCTCCCCTCAGCCTCTGTCACCCAGGGGACACTATTTTTATCCAAAAAGAAGTTTTGCACATCTGTTCAGCAGCAGCTGGGCAGGAAAGTCACCGGGCTGGGAGGGGGGAGATGAGATCTCATTGGACAGCCCTGGGCACATCCGTCCCTGCCTGCTCCCCCCTCCCTGCTCTCAGGGCCAGCTGGGCAGGACCCCTCTCTCCCCCTCTCTGCATTCCCAGTGTTTCGGTATCGTTTCGCCTCCCGACACACACAGATGTCGAAACCTGCAAAATTTTCATGCAACTCAAGTGCTGTTTCCTGAGCAGGGCTGTGAGTTCCTCCTTGCACGGGAAGGGCTGACACTGCCCAGCCATGCAACCCCCCAGCCAACCAGTGCCAAACTGGAGGGGCAAACTGGGTGAGCTCCAGGACCACTGGAAGCAGCATTCCAACTGATCCCACCTCCCGTGAATGAAGCACAGCCCAAGTGCACAGGGAGGTGACAGCCAGTTCCCCTTCATCTCCTGGCACCCAGACAGCCCTAGGGACAGATTTCCAGGTGACAGACACTAAGTATTGTGCCCTGGGCTATGAAGTAGCTGCAGGGACAGGAGGGACAGTGGCGACAGTGGCAGGCTGGCCACTAGAGGAGGCTGATAGGCTGCATCAGCACAGGAGCTGAGCTGGCAGGATCCAGCCTCATCCTTCCCCTCCCTCACAGGATCCAGTCCCACCCTCTCATCCCCTCGGAGGATCCTTACCTCGGAGCCATAGGTCTGGGCCACATGGCACAGCATGAGGAAGGAGATGTCAAAGAGCAGAGCCCGGACTGGGCCACTCTTGGCTGAGGGAGGAGAAATAAAGACCTTGGGGCTCTCTGGCCTCAGCAGAGGAGTGAAGCAGCACCCCACGAGTTCAGGGGCTGGGGCCCTGCTTCCCCCACACAGCTTTTCTAAGCCCCCCAGTGCTTCAGTGTGAACAAAGGGATGTGCCAAGTGCTTCCCCCCATCTCATCTGCCTCTGTTTGAGCCCCTAGAGCAGCTCTTGCCTCCCTCTGGGCAGCCCCAGCCCAAGTGAGGGCCCCCTCACCCTGGAAGGTCAGAGCACTCCGCAAATTTCATCACACGGAGTCAGAGTCCTTATCTGGGCTGTGCTGACACATCACCCCTTCCAGAGAGGGAGCCAAGGGGCCCCCGGGCTCAGCTGGGGAGAGGGAGCCCATGGGAACACCCCAGATTTGGGATGGACATGAAGGCAGCGTGTCCCCAGGAGCCCAGATCCCTGCTGGCACATGGCCCCGTCCCTGCCACCACCCCCAGTCGGGCCTGGCACAGCTCAGCTCGCTCCAGTGCCACAGCCAGTCCCAGTTTAAAGCAGCCAGGCCCCAGAGCACCCCAGCACAGGCAGCAGGGGGGGCACAGCTCCAATCACCCCACACACGGACGCACACGCACTTACAGATTTCTCCAGTGATTTGCTTGGTGAATTCATTCAGCCTGGAGGGGCAGAGAGTGACAGCAAAGCATTATCAGCCCAATCAGACAATTCCCAACCCCGAGACAAGCAGGGGGCTGCCTGGCCTGCAGACCACCCCAAACTCCATCCCAGCACAGAGGGGCAGGAGATGCAAGGCCCAGCTCTGCCGACACCCTCCAGCACCACAGGGACAAGTCACCTCCTCCCTGTCCCTGCTACCTGTGGCCACACAAGTCCAGCCATGCTGCTCACCCCACACCAATGGGCTCTCCCTAGAGCCAGTTCTGTGGGTGTTTCAGAGCAAAGACCCCCAAACAGGCCCCCCCTGCACCCCAAAGTGTGAGTCAAACCACATTAGGGGAGCCCATCACACAGCCCCACATGTCTGCAGACAGCAGGGACACACTGCCCTGGATCCAGGGCTCTGCCATAGCCTTCACCCTTCTGGGGGTGTTTTCTGGACACCCCCAGACCAACCCGGCTCCAATTCCCTGTCCTGTTCATGCAGAGGCAAAGGTGGGGTGCTGTGGGGTGCAGCCTCCCTGAGATCCCAGCTCTCCCCAGTGCTCCACAGGACCAGAGGCACATCCAGCCCTATCTAGGGGGCAGTTTAGGGGGCTGCCTGTTCTCCTCAGCCCCCTGGTCACCAGTCACAGAGCCACCTAGGTGGATGCTTACTTGACAAACTTCCGAGCGAAGGATTTCAGCTTCCCAGTGGCTGCTGCTGCTGCCAGCAGCAAGTCCAGGCTCTTCCCAGACAGCATGTGACCCAGGACCCCCAGCAGGCCCTCAGGGGACTTGGAGTGATCCGCATCCATGGTCTACAAGAAAAAAAGTGAGAGGAAAAGGAAGTCATGGCGGATGTGTGCTACAGAGCAGCAGCAAACTCCAGCTTTTGGGGTAGAGAGTTTGAGGAGCAGGGACCAGCTGGATTTGGGAGAGGTGGGATGGAGACCTCTGAGTTCCTGCCACCAGCAGGAAAACATTCCCTGTCACTCAGTAGCACCAGAACAACCAGAGTGACACAGGGACATGAGGAGTCCCCAGGGAACAGGGGAGATGCACACAGAGAGCAGTTGAGCAGGACAAGCAGAGCTGGCTGGGCTCAGGCTGCTGGCACTGATGACATGCCACCTGACAGCTCCTCCAGCTTCCTGGGAAGGAGGAGGGGAGCTTCTAATCTCCACAATGGAACAGCAAGGCTTGAGTGATTCCTCCACTACTCCACCTCAGGGTAGGGGGAAATCCGGCGCCTCCCAGCCGCCCTGGCTGCCTGCTTAGACTGATGCTGCTGGCAAAGGGCTCCAGGCCTGAACCCAGCCAGCCCAGCATGGCTGCAGAAGGGCACTCACCTTCAGGATGTTGGTGACAGTGGGCTCAGCCCTCAGGATGAGCCCGGGGTTTGGCTGGATGTTGGCATTCTCGGCTGATTTCAGGGACGGAGAGTTTTCCTTGTCTGCAGCCCTGGGAGACCCCAAAGAAGGACCAGTGTGTAGGAATCCATCACCCTTCTTCCCTCCCTTCACCCATTGGCACCCTCAAGGGACTGGCACTGCCTCAGCCACCACCAGCTGCCTCTCTGAGGGGACACACCCTGCCTGTACCCAACCTGTCCCAAAAGCAGCATCCCGTCCCCTCAAGCCACCATGTCCCAGCTGCAGTCCCCCAGTGCCAGCACAGCTGCTCCCTCGTGCTCCCCCTAAAACCAGGTGCTCCAGCCCCACTTCTGGGGGTTTCCCAGACTTTGGTGTTTGGTACCGTTTGTCGATGAGGTTGTTCATGTTGGCCTCGGAGAGCAGCCCCTGCTTGCTGCACTCCTGCAGGAGCAGGCTCATGCAGTTGCAGCTGGAAGAGAGAGGAGAGCTGTAGCCCAAGGACAGCATTCCTATTACCCCACACAGTGCCACAGGGCAGGGGGACTCGTGAGCTGCCCTCCTAGCCCTGTTCCACCCCCCCGAGGGTGCTGCAGGGTCCAGAGCAGCTCTGGGTGTCACACATGTGACTCAGCTGTCACACACTCACTGCCCTCACTCATGTGGCAACAGCAGGTCTTCAGGAAGAAGAAATGAGATCAGAAACTCATCCAGCCCTGCCAGGAGCTGCCCCAGCACCCCACACTGAGGACAGGGTGGTTGTGGCATGTGGCTATATGGCAGCTCTGGCCATGGTGAGCACTCACTTGCAGCGCTGGTCGGCTTTGTCGAGCAGAGGGGTCAACTTCAGCAGGAACTCGAAGGCACAGTTCACATCCTCAGTGAAATCCTGATGAACACAAAGCCAGGCACTCAGCTCACCATGCTCCTGGCACAGGCTCACCTCCCCCTGCCTCCACCTGCTCCACCAGGGAAGGTTCTTGTGACAGGGAGCATTTCCCCATGCAGGCCAGGCACAGCACCATTGTGACACACACAGGCCCCACAGATGTCCCTCCAGTCTCACCTTGTCTCCTTGGGGATACTTCTTCAGTTTAACCAGCACTTGGGGCATCTGAAAGACATGAGGCACAGAATGACATGAGAGCAGACCCTGTTCCATAGCTGGGACCCCCCAGCAGCACCAGTTCACACTAAAACAGCTGCACACAGCTGCTCTCCCAGCCCCAGGAAAGCAGCAGTTCTGGAGCAGTGTGTGCACTCAGGGGACTTTGTGCCCCTCTTCCCCTCCAGTGTCCTTCCACCAACACCTGGAGCCGTATAAGGGGGCCCCTGAGAGCAAAGTTGATGCTCAGTGGGTGACAGGAGGGCTGGAGTGGGCTCAGGTGGGATACACCCCAAGAGGCACATTATGGGGAGCATATTGTGGGGTGTGGGACACCCTAAGGGGCACATTTTGGGGTGTGGCAGCATCCCAAGGGGCACAGTGTGAGGTGTGGGGGTATCCCAAGGGGCACCCTGAGGGGCACACTGTGGGGCTGGAAGGCATCCCAAAGAACGCACTGTGGGGAGAGCGGCACATTGTGGGGTGGGGGATGCCTCGAAAGGCAATGTGGGGTATGGGCACTGCAAGAGGCACACTGCAAGAGAGAAGGACTGATTGCTCTGGCAGAGCTCAGGGCTCAGCAGGAGCCAGACCTGAAGAGAAAGGGCAGCAGCAGGCAAGGACTCAGTGCTGGGGCCGGGCCCTACCTTCAGGAAGGTGAAGGCTGTCCACTTGAGCTCCTCTGTGCCCTCAGGACACTCGATGAGGCCCACAAAACAGGCCTTCCAGATCTCCAGCACGAAGAGCGGGGAGGGGATGCGCTGTGGGGCACACACACAAACCCTCCCAGTGCTGGGCTGGCAGCAAAGCACATCCCCCAACACAGCCAAAACCCTGCAGCCCTGCAGAGGTGTTGATGGGCTCCCGCTGCTCCCCTGGACCAGGACCAGCACAGGGAAGACACATGGCATGGAGCTGTGGCCCAGCCCCACAGCCCCAGGCTGCCTGAGCTGAACACACTGTCACTTCTGTACCTGCATCCTCTTCACCATCATCAGCTGCTCCACTAGTGGCTGGGTCTCTCCTGTGAGGTTCATGGTGCCCTCCAGCAGCACCACGGCGTGCACAGTGGGGAAGCCTGTCTTGTTCAGCTGCTCTGAGTGGACTGAGAGCATGGTGGGGATGCTGGGTGAAGAGGACAGCCCAGGGTCACTGGAGCCCTGCAGGGACAAATTCCTGCTCCTCCTGTCCCACTCCCATTCCCTGCCCAAACCCCTGACCTTTGCTGCCCCAGGGCAGGACACTGGAACACCTGTGTCTGGGAGCTCCAAGGCACAGCCAAGCCCTCAAGCCCTGGGAGCAACTCCAGGGGAATCCAGAGCAGGGACAGCAGCTCTGGTGTGACCAGAGCAGCCGAGGGATAGCAAAAGGTCTTAGGGTCACCCCTGTGTTGCCCCTCTTCTGCAACAGGTCACCACTAGCCCTGTCCTCTCTCCTCTGGGTAGCCCCTGCTAGAACAGGGATCTGAGCTGGGAAGGGACAGGGAAGCAGGGAGCCAATGTGGAGGGAGGCAGGAGCCTCTCAGTCCTCAGAGCAGGGAGTTTGGGGGACTCAGAGTGGTACTGAGACCCATTCTGCCCCCTGAGCCCATGGAGCAGCAGCATACAGCCACCTCTTGATGAGGGACACGCAGTCATCAGCCTTGCTCCGCAGTGGGGAGCTGCCAAGGTTGTTCAGGTTCTCTCCCAACTTGATGAGGGACTGCTCCACAGTGCTCCAGGAGGCTGGGGAGGAAAGGCAGGGATTCAGCGAGCGGACAGTGGCACATGGGGAAACCAGGCAGGCCAGCTCCAAGGCCTACAGCAGCCGACAGGCAGAAGAGGGTAGACTGCAAGCCCAGCTCAGGATCTGTGTACTCTCAGCAGGTCCCACCCCAAGCCCAGCCTGGCACAGCCTCCTGGCCAGACACAGGCACAGATGAAGGCGTGGGGCTGTGCCAGGCTGTCGGAGCACAGGGCTCGCCACGCACCCAGGAACAGCTCACGCAGCCTTCACATTAATTCTGCTCCTCTTCCAAGGGCAGCACGGAGGGGAGGGGGCAGAGAGTGGCACAGAGCCAGGGAGAAGACGGTTACAGCAACAGGGCTGGAAGATGGATAGGCTTGGAGCCGCAGGGACAATGCGGCAGGAGCTGGGCAGGGGGAAGGGAGAGGTGGCAATGACATCTCTCCAGGGCCAGCACATGGGGCAGGGACATACACGTCTCCTCCAGCTTGGCAATGTGGATCAGGGCACGGTTCTTGGTGCTGCTGAGCAGCTTCTCCAGCCTCTCCAGGCACATCTTCAGCTGGTTCTCCGCTGCCGCCTGCTCCAGCGGCTCCTTCACCTTCTCGGCGTAGAAGGTGGCGCAGCGCAGGAACCAGGTGAGGGCACTCAGCAGCGCCCGGCACAGGCTGATGCACTCCTCGGCCTTGCCGTGGCAGCTGGGACAGGAGAGAAGTGGGAATGTGCTCACTCTGTGTGTGTGGAAGCTGAGGCATGGACACTGTGTAGGCTGGGGAAGCCAAACCAGGTACGGCACTCCCAGCCCACTCCTCTGCTGCAGATCCCAACCTGCTCAGCCCACCAGCATTCCTGCTGTGCCAGGGGGAAGGAGACACCCCCACCCCCACCATGCAGCCTCCTCGCTGGCCTCTCCACTACAGGGAAACTTTCCAAGCTTTTAATCAAATTATCTTGCTAAGAGAGGCTCAACATTGATCAGTGCACTGCGAGAGGTGAATGCTTTCCCCTCCTGATGCACAAATCATCGAGGCCAGAAGTTTTGATCAAATCAAGCAGAGGATCAGAGCAGGCAGGAGCGGATTAAGGGCCGGCTCCGCAGTTGGCCAGCGACAGCTCCTTGTCAACATCTGCCGCTGATGCATATTCATTGCTGCTGCTTCATTTCATCTCATTGAAGAGCCTTCCTCATCCTCCTTCTCCTCCCACTGTCCCTACCACATGCTCCTGTCTCCCAGAAGAGGCTGTCAGGGGTTAACAGGAAGATTTCTGAGCTCTCTAAAAAAGTTTTTGTGGCCTGAATTGTCTGGACTCCCCTGGGTCCTGCAATACCAGCGGAAGAGCATAAAGGAAGAAAACAAGGCAGTGCCTGGGGCAGCACAGGCAGGACCAGACCGGGACATACAGCTGGGGCCTGGGAAGGTGCAAAGGGAAAGGAAATAAAGACCCTCAGACCACGGGTCACACACCCACCCCATCTACCTGAACTGGGCAGGAAAACCACGGTGAGGTTTATCCCAGAACAGGGGGTTTCTGGCAGCTTCCCACAAAGCTGGTGAGGTTTGGATTCCCTCTGCTGTCCCTGTGCTGGCACTCACGACACAGCAATTTGGTAATGGGCACAGAGCTGGAGGGGGAACCTGCCTTCCTATGCCAGAGTGAGTATCCTGCAATCAGACAGGACTCCCAGGCTCTGCTGGTTCCTGGTTCTGCCCATGGCACAGCCAGGGCAGAGATGGCAGTGCTGCAATGTCACACAGTACCTGAGGCGGTCACAGAACATGTCCATGATCTCCAGGAGCGACTGGACACACAAGTCCCGGGAGAAGTCATCAAACTAGAGCAGTGGAACACAGAGAGACTTCAGATGGGGGATGCTCCAGCAGCTCCCAACGCAAGCTCAAGCCCTTCCTCCAGGGCTGGGCCAGGCGCTGCGGCCACAAGACACTCCCCCTGGCAGCTGCCCAGAAGCCACTTGAATGAGAAGTAGGTCAGGACTGTCTGTCGGCCAGGTCGTGCCCTCCCGGGGTGGCGAGAGGTGGTGGGGCCGCGGCAGCAGGGCCGGGGCTGGGTTTTCTCCGCAGCCTCAGGCCGGGGCTGCTCTGCCTCAGCGCGGCAGTGGTGGCCGGACGCCAGCCCCCTGCCCACCCCCGGCTCGGTGGGGCTGGCAGCGCCAACAGCCCGGCCGGCCGCGGGGCTGGGGGCGGGGGGCAACAGAAGCGCTGCCCCCCCGTCTCCTCCCGGAGCAGATGGGGAGCCCCGCCGGGCCGGAGCTTGCCCGCAGCTCTGCGCTGGGCCCACGCTGCGCTGAAGGAGGAAGTCTCGGCTGTCAAGGTCAGCGCTATGCCCGCCCCTCCGAACGGGCAGCGACGCGGCACTGGGTAACAGCAATGAACTGTTCGGAGCAGAGCTGGGCTGGGCTCCGTTCTACCCTCCCCTGGGAGCGCATCCTCCCCCCTGGATCGGCGCTAGGACTGCTGGAGGGGTCCCCACCTCGCCAGGGCTTCATGCCACAACTACGAGCTCAGCCTGCAGTCCCCCAAAATTTTCAATGCCGACTGCCAGCGGCGTTCTCCTCCCATCCCCATAACAATAAAGAGGCGGAGGAAGAGAAATCATTCTCCCTGAAATCATTCCTCCTATGTTCACCCTGAGTTGGGGGCCTGTGGTGACCCTAACAAGGAAGAGAGTGAGGGGTCTGTCATAGCCTGTGAGGGGCTTCCCAACACCAAGCAGAGGCAGCCATGGAGGGTGCTCAGTGTCCCCATGGAAGCAGCACAGGGACACAGAGAACCCGTGGGAAGCCACAGCTGAGCGTGGTGTGTGGCTGCAACCGCATGGCCCGGGCCCTGGCAGCTCCTCCACGGCCAGCTCCGATCCGCAGAGCACTGCCAGCACCGCCGGCCACAGTGGGATGTGGTTTCCGGCGGTTGGGATGGGGTTACACACAGGCCGGGAGCCTGCCAGGGCCCCCAGGGCAGAGGGAGCAGGCACTCACACCCCCAAAACCCACGGGGACCCGTGGCAGCCCATCCCCAGGGGGACAGGGAACGGCTCGGGCGCTAATCTGCGCCGGCTGCCCGCTGCTGACTCAGCCCAGGACGTCGCTTTCCACTTGACCTATATTTGGTGGGAGTTGTGGGGAGGGAAAGGGATTTGTGGGGTTGTGGGTAAAGAGTGAAACCTCTGAGAGCACCTGCCAGAGCCGTACCTTGCTGATGGCCGTCAGCACCGTGGAATAAGACACCATCTACAACACAGAAAGCCAAAACAAGCGCGGTGTCACGGGGGCCATGCGCCAGCACCGCGCTCGTTGCTGAGGAACGGCAAGGTCAGGGCACGGCCCCGGTGCCTGTCACCGCAGACAGGGCCGGGGCTGGGGCGCTGACCCGGCACAAATCCAAACAGACATTTTTAGGTGATCGCTGATGTGTTTCACACAAACTTTAGGCGATATTAAATGCCAGGATACGAAAGCGTGGAGCTCACAGCGAGTGCAGAGGCTCTCGGGGGGCAGAATTCCCACCCTGGGCGATGGCGGAGGCTATTTATGGAAACATCCCTGCCCAAGGCACGCGCTGAGCCCTCCACTGCCTGCCCTGACCCAGCAGAAGCTCACATGGGGGTTTGGGGTGCCTGCCCCGCCCAAGAAAGGCTCAGATGAGGGATTTGGGGTGTCTGCCCAGCCCCAGAGAGGCTCAGATGTGGGATTAGGGGTGCCTGCCCATAACCAACACCCCAGTTGCTTTACCCAACTTCACTGAGGCTGCAAGGTGACCCCCAGCAGCACCAGCAGGTCCTTACCTGGGAGCTGATGGCATATTTCAGATAGGACAAGATGAGTGGGTTTGGGGACGGCCCAATCATGGCCTGCTCCAGGAGAGCCTCTGCAAGGAAAGAGGGTCCTAGGTCAGCACACGGGAGACACACAGACACTCTGTTCTCCCCTCATCCCACAGGGAAGCTGGCAAAGCCCAACTGTACCATCCACAGCGACTCCACACCAGTTTTCTCCTAAATTCACTGAATCCCATGACTTTCTAATCCCTCATGGGCACAAGCTGGGGAATAATTCAGGCAGAGCAGGCAGCCTCTTGCTAACACAGCTCTCTCTGGGCGCTCAGGCCCCGAAACTACTGCTCTCCACATTCCCCTCCCGCCCACTTCTTGCCAAGAGGCTCCTGCAGCCTCCACTGAGTGTCTTTTGCCCAGGCACCTGGGGCTGAGCTTGGGGCCACCAGTCCCCTGCACTGGGCGCAGCCCTGCCCGTCTGGCCCTCGGTGGCCCGAGGGGCTCTGCCCGTCCCATCTGCTCAGCCAAGCCTTTAATTGCCCATTTGAACCATGGCAGAGTGCAGGAAGCACCTCCCCGAGCAGGCCCCGGGCTGCGGCGCAGGCTGCAAGTAGGTCAGAGCACCCAGATGTAAAAGGGGGAGCAGCAGGCGGGTGGGAAGTTGTCGCCCCAAAGCCGAGGAGGAGGAGCCACCACTGGCTCCTGAGTGTGGAGGCAGGAGACTCCCTGGGTCTCGCTCCAAGGCTCAATGCTGGGCCAAGAGCGTCTGGGATGAGGACAGAAGGCTGGTGGCAGCCGTCCCCTCCCCAGCCCATCCCAGAGTGTCACCACGAGCCAGCCGCATGCTGCTCCCCGCTGCAGACATGTCAGCAGCGATCTGCCAGGCCCTGCCGTGATCCCGGCAGCTCGTGCCAGCTTTCCCTCCTTTGTACTTCCAAGCTGAAAGGCACGAGCTTGGGAAAGGACAGCTCTGGAGGCTGTGGTGAGGAAGGGAGCTGCTGTTCCAGCCATCAGGACCTCAGGAATGGGCTCTCCCTGTGTGCACACAATGCTCAGAGTCAGGGACAGCGTCCTGCCCGTGTGGCTCCCAAAAGGAAAAGGGGATGTGGCTCCTTCCCCCCTGGCAGAGGAGATGCCCCAAAGAAGCCACTGAGCCCTGGCTAAACGTGGGCCAGGAGAAACTCATTCCTGCAGAAATAATAGGGAATTATCATCTCTGCGTCTGTTTTGGGGGATACACAGATGAGCCCAAGCCAAGCACCCCGCAGGCCTCGCTGCCAGCGGAGCAAGAGCCGGTGCCACCAGGGTGGGAAAAGGCACCAGGGAGCCCCGGGGACCAGCTGGGCAGCAGCAGGACTGGCCCTCGAGCCAACCACCCCCACCCCCAGCAAATCCATCCATAGCAAATCCATCTCCCCACGGCTACAGCTCCACTTGGCCCCTCCAGCCACACCTCGGAGATGACAAACCCAGCAGGATCAGCTTAGCAGTGGGGACAGGGTGTGACAAAACACAGACACTGACAGAAAATCCAATGGGAAGATGGAGAGAGGGGAAAAACATCCACAGAGGAAAAGATCCTCACACTCAGAGAAGTGAGAGCTGCTGCCTTTGTGGGGCTGGTTCCTTTAAACCCCCTGGAGCAGCAACCCCCAGCTCTGTTTATTTATCCAGAGACTTGCTACACAGGGAAAATCCCAGCACCAAGTTTCTATAATTAGCAGGGGAGCCTGGCAAATCTTTAAACCAGTCCTAGCCTTTGGCAGGATTTGCGTGAAATGCCCTTGAATTGGGCTGGGAAGCAGCCTTGGGAGCAGCACCTGGCTCCTGTGCAGTGCTAGAATCAGGAAATCGGGGAATCATTAAGGCTGGAAAGAGCTCCAAGAGCATCTCACCCCTAACTCAAGTCCCCAGGAGCCACATCCACATGGTAACTCCACCACAGTCTGTTCCAATGCTTAACCACCCTTTCAGTGAAGAAAATTCTCCTGATTTCCAATCTAATTCTCTCCTGGCTCAACTCAAAGCCACTTCTTGTCCCAAAACCCAGGCTGTGCTGACTCCTGAACCCTCTCACGAGGAAAAAGGAGGGAATGACCCCAAAACGGAGTCGGCGGGGTGGGAAAGGGCTGGGGAAACAGCTGAGAATGGGCTGACACGGTTGGGAATGAGCATTTTGGCGTGAAAAGTGGTGTGGGAAGGGGGGCCCAAAATGCAACAGGGACCCCCATGATATACCCCTGTCTGCACCCCAAAGGGGAGAACACTGGGGGCAACACCCCAAAACCCGCGTGGGGACCCCCAAAACACCCCAGTGTGCCCAGTAAGGAGGGGGAACCCCCCCGCCTCCCCCCGACCTGCCAAGTTGAGGATGTCCCAGGTGGCTCCGCGGGGGAAGAACCGCTTCATGTTTATGGCCCATTGATAGTCGCTCCAGCGCTCCTTCCAGGCCTGCAGGATGGCCTGCTTCAGGTTCACCACCTTCATGGTCACCCTGCGGACGGACAGCTCAAGGCGAGGGGGACGGAGCCCTGACCCCGCCGGGCAGGGCACAGCGGGCCGAGGAGCGCGGGGAAGCGGCCCAGCGGCTTCGCAGGGGTGCAGCCGGGGGTCTACCCGCTCCCCGAGCCTGGGGGAGCTCGGAGCCGCCCCGGAGCCCCACGGAACCCGCTGAGGTCCGGTGCCCGCGGGTCCCGCAGGGTCCCACCGCCCCTCACCGTGGCCCGGCGCCGCCCTCAGCGCCTGGGCATCGCCATTGCGGCACCTGCCAACAAACAGCGCGCTGATTGGGCGGCGGGCAGGGCGGGCGCGGGGGATGATGGGAGTGGTAGTTCGGGGTGTGAGGCCGGGCGGGGGCGGGGGTGAGTGTGCAAAGGGTGGGTGGAAACGGGGGCGAGTGTGCAAACAGCGGGGGGAGAGTGCAAACACCGTGTGGGCGAGCAAACGGGGGAGAGTGAGCTAACACGGGATGTGCTTGTGTTGAAACATGGGCTGAATGTGGAAATAGGACTTGACGATGCAAACACCGGGGGTGAGGGTGCAAATAGGGTGTGTGTGCAAACACGGCGGGGTGTGAAAACGGGGGGTTGCAAACACGGGGGTGTGTAAACAGGGGTGGGTGTGCAAGCAGCAGGGGAGTGGAAAAGTGGGGTGTACAAACACAGGGGGAGGGTGCAAATATTGTGTATATGTGAAAATGAGGAGTCGTGCAAAAAGAGGGTCAGTGTAAAAAATGGGGTGTACAAACGGGGGTGAGTGTAAAAACAAGAGATGTGCAAACACGGTGCAAAGGGGTGAGTGTGCAAAGGCTCTGGGGTGGCAGCATGGGTCTCCCAGCAGGTCTGTGTGTGTGTGCAGGTGTGCAAGTGCATGCACACACATGGGATTGTGTGTGTGCACATTTGTGTGTACACAGATGTATGTAGGTGTTCATGCACACACACACGTGAGTACAGGTGTGCACACGAGGGTGTGAGCACAGAGGTGTGCACATGTGGGTGTGCAACCACACAGGTGTGCACTGAGGACTGTGTGTGACACAGGCAGGTGTGTGCACGCGTGTGGATGCACAGGAGTGTGTGTGTGTGTGTGTGTGCGTGTGTGCGTTCTTGCACACCCATGCAGACAGCAGCACCCCCGGGCAGGTGTGCACACAGGTACCTGTGCAGGGCTGGGCACACGTGGGTGTGCACGGCCGTGTGCTGCAGACACGCGTGTGCACACACGTGTCACAGCCATGGGCCTGGGCTGCCCCCCCACCCCCTCCCTGCAGCACCAGCAGCTAAAAATATCCCCAGGGATGGTGCCAGCCGTTGCTATGGCAACGGG
Organism: Pycnonotus jocosus; assembly: GCA_013400435.1. Lineage (NCBI taxonomy): Eukaryota > Metazoa > Chordata > Aves > Passeriformes > Pycnonotidae > Pycnonotus > Pycnonotus jocosus. Next base: position 2,027 of record VWYP01008905.1, on the reverse strand, counting down.
AGGATGGGGACCGGGGCCCGGGGACAGCCCCCCCACAACCGCCAGCCCCCCAGAACCCCAACACCCGCAGTACTCCCAGCACAGCAACCCCCCCAGAATGCCCCCAGTAGCCCCCCAACACCTCCAGCACCCCAGCATCGCCAGAACCCCCTGCAACCCCAACACCCCCAGGCCTCAGCACCCCCAGAACACTCCCAGCCCCCCACCCCAAACCCTCAGCACCCCC
>VWYP01008904.1:0-17449 GCA_013400435.1 Pycnonotus jocosus | reverse complement strand
AACCCACTAAGTAAAAATGTATTAATTTCATTAAGTATCATCATTTTTGTTACTTTGTGATTAGGTTTCAAATGCTTTTCTATTGCTTGTTAATTCAGCTTAATAATGTTCATTTTAGTTTTGTAAATTATTAAGTCATATTCCTGAGAATCCCCTTGTTATTACCAGTTTATAAACAGAAGAATTGTGGAGTCTTCCCATTTTGAGAAGGCTGCTTCTTGTGTTATCTCCTGCCTTGACCCAAACCCTAAGACTCCTCTTTTGCAATACTCTATAAAACCCATAACCCTGCCCCTGCTATCTCTCTCGGTCTTCTCCTCCCTCCCCAGCTTGGGAGTGGGGGAACAAAAATGGACTCTTGTGCTTAACAAAAAAGAGACTTACTTCATCTGCTGGCAGCTGTACCTCTGCCGACACGATGTACACTGTTGTCTCACGCTGCAACCATCATGGTGGAATCTCGAATTCCCAATAATAAGTGGCAGTGTTGACTTTAGCCCATGGTTAGTTTGAACAACTCGGAACCCTATTTCTGCTTAGTGCAGCTGGATGTGGACAACTGAAACAGAACTTCCCATCCCTCATGCCACCATCTGTCCACCTCTTGCAAAAGCAGCATCAGCCCCTCCTCTGGTTCCCTCTGCTTCCAAAGAGGAGGAAGACAGCAGTGAACTTCCTGCTCTTCTGGGGGATGATGGTGAACTTCCCTCTGTGCTGGGAGATGATGGTGAACTTCCTGCTGTTCTGGGAGACGAGGGTGAACATCCCACGGTTTGGGAATACAACGGCAAGGCTCCCATTGTGTGGGACAAGGACAGTGGATATCTCCCAGCATGGGATGAGGATGGCCAAGCTTCCATGGCATGGGACGAGGATGACCAACATCACCTGGTGTGGGATGAGGACAGAGGACATCTTGTGGCTTGGGAAGAGGAGAGCGAACATCTCCCAGCATGGGAAGTGGACAGTAAATGTCCTGTGGCTTGGAAAGATGATGGTGAATCTGCAGTGTTTTGGGAAGAGGACAGGGAACCTCCCTCAGTTTGCAAAGAGGACATTGAACCTTCCTCCCCTGCGGGATCCTGGGCTGAACATTCTGACAGCAGCACTGCCCTGCAGCCGGAGGGGAGAGGCGAGCGGTGCCGGATGCAGCTGAGTACACCTGCTCTGTTCNGAGGGGAGAGGCGAGTGGTGCCTGATGCAGCTGAGTACACCTGCTCTGTTCCTGTGTGCTGGAGTGTAGTGGTTGAAGTGTCTTTTTTACTGTGAGATAGGATTAGGAGAAAAGCAGAGCAGGCTCAAACTTAAAGGGTATAAAGATAGGTTTATTAACTCACACAAAAAGAAGAAAATGAGAATCAAAATGAAACCTTCAAAACACTTCTCCCTCCCCACAAACCATCNGTAAATGTCCTGTGGCTTGGAAAGATGATGGTGAATCTGCAGTGTTTTGGGAAGAGGACAGGGAACCTCCCTCAGTTTGCAAAGAGGACATTGAACCTTCCTCCCCTGCGGGATCCTGGGCTGAACATTCTGACAGCAGCACTGCCCTGCAGCCGGAGGGGAGAGGCGAGTGGTGCCTGATGCAGCTGAGTACACCTGCTCTGTTCCTGTGTGCTGGAGTGTAGTGGTTGAAGTGTCTTTTTTACTGTGAGATAGGATTAGGAGAAAAGCAGAGCAGGCTCAAACTTAAAGGGTATAAAGATAGGTTTATTAACTCACACAAAAAGAAGAAAATGAGAATCAAAATGAAACCTTCAAAACACTTCTCCCTCCCCACAAACCATCCATTTTCCTACTAACAACATAAAGGGACAAAACCTGGAACTCTTAGTCAGTTTCATCATTTAAAATAGTTTTTCATCAGTTCTTAGGGAGAGGAGCCTCTCTTAGAACTCCCATGGAGACATTGCCACAAGAAAACAGTTCTCTGGTGGCTCCCATGTCAGGAATCTGCAGCCGCCCAGGGGAATTCTGTAAACCGTGAAGTCCCTCTCATTTAGCAGCTTTCCTGTTAGCTGCGCTCGTGGGCCATATCAGCTTATTTAGGGTACTGTTTAAGGATGACTTTTAGTATAAAACAAAGGTTCCCTTCATCTATCTCCAAAATCATTTTCACGTTAAGGAACAGAGGTCTTCTTTTCCTTTGGGGCAGAGGTGTTCTCTTTCTGTCTTCCTTTGTTCAAAATTCTCCATTCGATCACAGCTGTATCAGTCCGCAGTTATGACTAGAACTTTGCATCCCCCTAAAAAGCGTTCTATAAGTTACAGAGATATTTTCGTCCATTCTTCATGGCCTCACAAGAGAAGTCCAGCCCAAACTAGGCACCTCCTCAATCCTTTCTCCCAACCTAGGACTTTTACTCTCTCTTCACTGACTTCCGTCTCATGCCATGTCTCTCTACATTTCAACTACTCTGTCTTTTTCTCTCAGTCAGAGAAGGATTAGTGCTTTGTATGTACCGTCTGTCAAGGAAAGAATTAACATCCTGCCAGGGTCTGTAGATGGCCGTGTGATCTCTGCTGGGCTGCAGCGGCTCTGGCTGTGGGGCTGTTAGATTCCAAAGCTGCACCGATGGGGGGACTCGAGAACTGTGGCCAGGATCTCAGTAGCCAGGCTGGTGGATGCCTCCCCCCACCCCTTGGTCTCAGCAGGCTGGGCCCAGCAGACAGCTCCCTTGGCCAGGCCAGCGGTGGGGCAGCCCTTAGGGTCAGCTGGATGTTAATAACCCTGGCTTCCCCTTCCCTGTCGGGATCTGCTGGGCCTTGTGACCCAGCCAGGCCAGGTGGGCTCTGCCGACACAGCAGAATGCTGGGGCCTGGCCAGCCCACTCTGCTCCATGGAGCAGCTGCTGGGGCCTGGTTGTCACCTGCTCCTCAGGCCGGAAGGAAGAAAGGGCTCTTCGCAGGATTTCTCTGATGTTTAACCCTGTGTTTTCGCAGAGGCATGTCACCTTTCTAATGGCTATATTTGCTGTCAATTTTCATGCCTAGTCACTGATTGGTTTTGCTGTAACTTCCTCAGAAGTATCACTTCTTTGCCAAACAATGACACCACGCCTCCTCCCCTTTCCCAGTGGCTTTTGGCTTGCTAGTGTTTGGGAACTGCCAAAAAGCTTGCCACGTGGTCCCGTGCTTGTGCGGCTTTATCCTGGCAGGTTGTGGAGAAGCATCCATGCCTCAGCACCCTCAACACCCTCAGCTGGTGTGCTGGCTCCCCTTCCCAGCACACCAGCCCAAACAACTGCCAAGCTGCTCACGTGGTCTTTATGCCAGTGAATTGCAGAGAAGCCTCTGCAGTCTGGTGCCCTGGCCTTCCCAGCACAGCATGGGGCAGCTGCCGAAAGCCACTGACACGGCCCCACTTGCAGCCCCCGAGACCCCAGCACAACCAAGCCAGCTCCTGACCCTCAGCATCGCTGCACATGAACTGTGCCTAGCACTGCAGCCACTCCCATGGGGCCAGTGGGTGCCAAAAGCCACCTTGGTGGGCCCCCACTGGCCACCACTCACATGGACTAGCTCCCACTTGCAGTTTACAAGATCCCCGCATAACCAAGCTGGCTCCTCACCTTCGGCTGCACCATATATGAATTGCATCCAGCATCCCCACTGCTGGGTCAGTGAGCGCTGGAAGTTACTGTGCTGGGTCCTGGCTTGCAGTCACCCATACAGGTTCCCACCCAAGCCTTCTGAGAGCCTGCACAACGAACCTGCTTTCAATCTTCAGCAGTGCTGCGTGTGAACTGAGCTTAGTGCCACTGCTTCCACTTGGCCAGCAATTGCTCAGAGTTACTGTGCCAGGTCTCTGCTGGCTGTCACTCACACAGACCAGCTCCCGCTGCTCAGAAAGCCCTGCTCAACTCCTTGCCTGTGGTCTCCACCTGGAAAACCCCGTGCACACGATTCTCTCCGAATGGCTTTCCTGCTGCTGGTGCCGACTCCGTGCAACTGGAAAAATTCTGTACACATGGCTCCCTCAGAGCGGCGCTTTTGCCAGCACCAGCTCTGCAGAACTGAGTACCCTGATATTGGGTCAGCCCCACTGGGCTCTACTGCTCAGTGTCCTTGAATTGCCATGGGCAGGTGAGCCTGAGGTGCAGGAGCTTTACTGCGTTTAGCACTACCAAACGCTGTTTACATCAATCCGCCTCCACTTCTGGTTCCCACCGCTGGTGACTCTGCCTGTGGCTTTTTCCTACCCCTCTTTCATTCATGACCTGCAAGCCGCAAGTCTCCCACTATCCTTTTTCTCTGTATCCCACCTCAGTTGTCTGCTCCTCTTTCACTCGCGTCCCACCATTTTGCAGTCCTCCTGCTTCCCTCTTATTCCATGTCCCACCCTTAACCCAGGAACTCTCAACCTGACCTTCCCAGGTGCTCTTGAGTTCTACCCTAAAACTGATAACCCTCCGTCTGGCTTCCCACTGGCCACGGGTTCCCACTTTCTTCTACTATGCGTCCAGCCCTATATGTCCATCTGTCCAATATCCCAAAACTCCAACAGACCAGGAACAGGTCTCATGTACTACTTCTCTGGAGCTGACGTTTGTACACCCAGATTACAGACAAACAATCAAGCACAATCATGAGGATACTCACCTTCCTCCTCTTCTTTCTTGTAATTCAGTCTTCCCCTGTTCCCAGGGTTTCCACCTGTGATCACCGATGATCCCAGGAGGAATCGATTGAGCAGCTGAGCTCATGATGGGGCGCGCTTCCCTTTTGAAAACTCCTCAGGGCATGGAGAGGAAGTGTATAGCCTGGACAGGTTCCCATTTGTGAGAAACAATGCTCACCTCTAAAATTTCAAAGGTTTATTAAACCTTTACAAAATACAACAAAAGACTGAATAAAGAGAAAGAGAAGCGCTGTGAGTCTCCATGACCAGCAGCCACATGCTCATCTACAAAATGGCTGCACTGCCTTTTATACTCCTGGTGTTACATCAGCCAACCCTGGCCCCTCCCAAAGCTTGTCAGTCAACTTCTCTTTGCCATCTATTGGTGAAGATCACTTTCTTCCAATTTGATTGGAGGTCCGCTGTTGCCGTGCTGCGCCTCCGAGTAACAAGCCTGTCCTCCCCAAATGCCCCAACTACCAAGGCCATCCCATGACAACAATAAAATGGGGGAAGGGAAAGAGAACTATAGGAAGACATATCACAATAACATAACTATACATCTGCAAAACTTCTAACATACACGTAATATTCATCCCTTAATTGTGAGCCAACCATTGCATTGTTCATCTATAACAAAACCTAACTGCCAGTACATGGGCATGGTCACTGTCTTGGTTTGGGAGTAGGAATAACCATTCTTTACTAGGAATATTAAGAATACAAATGTAGTAGTACAAAAAACCCAAGCAAACAAACAGTCAGAAATATGACCTGACACCCTGTTGGTCAGAGTACTGGAAGCAGTCCAAAGTAAGTCTTGAAGTAGCAGATGTGGTTCTGTTGGAGTAGAGATGATCCTGTAGAAGGTGTCCAGTGATGGCAAGATGGGTCTGGTCTTCCTCTGGGAATCCAGTGGAAAACAGGACACCTGGTGTTCCTGAGTCTCACTTTTTATCTAGGTAGGAATGATTGGCTCCTTCCACTGGGTGGAGCATCTCGCAATGGGATGATGTAATGTTTTCAGTCATGTGGTGACCCTTAATGGCCCATTAGCAGAAGATATCCCCCTGGAGGGTGGATGAGTTGTGGAAGAGGTAAGGAACACTGCCCTATATGGTTTAAACAGCTGGCCCATTATCAGAAAGCACCCACCCCCTTCCCCCTGGAATTACGAGGAATGGTGTATACATACAAGAGATAAAGAAAACATCACCCTAACCAATTTCAACAAATGGAAAAATAGAATAAACATGTTTTGGTTACATAACCCAAGACAGTCACAGTCATGGTCATCACATTGTCACAGTCATCTCATGACCATCTCATGGTCACGATCATGGCCATCTCATGGTCATGTGTAGCAATGGGGAACAAAGATACACCGACCTCCCTGCTTGCTCTGAAAAAGATCGTTTATTGTAACCAACCAAGCTTTTATACTTGAAACTAAACACAAACTTAACCAAAATTAACCAAACTTAACCCAACTTAACTGACATAAGCTCACATTGGCTTTCTGTCACTGCAATGTCGCTGTTGCCACGTCCCTTTACCCAGTCAGCTCTCTGATTATGTGGTGTCCACACATCTCCCCAACCAATCACTGTCCCGTGCACGAGGTGACCACCAACCACTCTCTGGCCATCCGACCTGCAGCTAAACCCTTTCCAGAGTGCTTTTTGGTGAACAAAAGTGAACAGAAGTGAACAGGATTTAACAAAGGTCGAAAAGGTCCTTATTCTGCAAGGCTTTTCTTATTTCCCACAGTTATGGGCATCACCATCATCTTATGATCATGGTCATGTCACGATCATCTCACAGTCACCTCATGGTCACAATCATCTCATGGCCATGGTGGTGTCATGATCATCTCATGGTCTTGACCACCACATAGCCATGGTGCGTTGTGGTCACCTCATGGTCACCTCAAGATCATTACATGGTCACATAATGGTCATCTCAAGGCCTTCATCATTTCATGGCCATGGTGGTATAATGGTCATCACGTGGTCATCTCATGGTCATGATCATTCCATGGTCGTCTCATGGTCATGGCCATCTTACGGTCACAGTCATTTCCTGATCACCATTATCTTATGCTCATGGTCATGTCATTGTAACGGTCATCTCAGGAGCATGTCATTGTTACCTCATGGTCATCTCATGACCACAATCACATCAGGGTCACCTCAAGGTCATGGTTGTGCCATGGCCAATCCATGGTCATTTCTTGGTCCTAATCATCTCATGGTCAGAATTGTGGCTGTGTCATGGTCATCCCATGGTTGTGTCACTCATGGTCACTCTCATCTCATGTCATGGCCCCGGTCATGGCCAAGGAACCTCTCCAAGATCCCAAGCCCTTATTTTGGGACACTCAGGGATGGCTGGGGACAACGAGGCCTGGCCTGACCCCTCCCCCCATCCCATTGCCTCTCCAGGAGACCAGTGTGGCCAAACCTCTCCTGGGGACACCTCAGACATGGGAAATGAATCCTGGGGGATGAAACTGGGCGTGGCTGGGAAGTCCCCACCCTGCTCCCATCCTGCTCCTGGTGTCCTCATCCTGCTTCTGGTGTCCCCATTCCCATTCCTGGTGTCCTCATTTCAGTCCTGGTGTCCCCACCCTGTTCCTGATGTCCCCATCCTGTTCCTAGTGTACCCATTCCCATTGACATGTCCCCACCCTTTTCCTGGTGTCCCCATTCCAGTCCTGGTGTCCCCAGCGTGCTCCTGGTGTCCACGTCCCTGCTCCCGGTGTCCCTATCTGTAGAGGTTTGAAAGCAAAACATGTGAGAGGCTCTGAGTCAGAAATACAATTTAAGAAGAAGAAAGGAAAGAAAAGAAAAGTGAAATAAAATAAAACAAATGCAATAATACAAAAGACCACTGACAGTCAGAATACAACCTGAACAGGGTGATGGGAGCAGTCCAGATGAGGTGGTCTTCCTGAAGCAGTGATCCTGTAGAAAAGGCCTGGTAGCTCTGGTCCTCTGGAAAATCCAGTGGGCAAGTGCTGCCTGTACTGTCCCAAAATCCTAGATTATATCTAGTTGAGAATGCTTGGTTCCTCCCCCTGGGCGGAGCATCTTACAATGGAATGATGAGTCATACAGAAGGGTCCTGGATAGCATAATAACTCCTGGAAGGCGTTATCTATAAGTCGTTAACAGCAAATAGACTAGAGGGAGGGGCGGTGTTTGATAAGCTATTAACAGAAGATGGCCCAGAGGGAAGGGGCCTGGAGAGACACTGCTCCAGCATTTGGATTCAATAGTTCTTGAAGATGGTGACAGAATACTTTGTGCAAGTCCTATACTACAACCCAGGACACTATCCCTTACCCCATTGTCCCATTGTCCCCATCGTCCTCATCGTCCCCATTGTCCCCATTCTCATTCCTGGCTCCCAGGAACTGCTGGAGAGGAACACACATGCTTTAAACAGGAGGATTCTAAACAAAATACAACATTGGCTGCATACGAGGAATCAGTGGTGATGTTAACTAGTTCCTGTGAAAATAATTGAAAAGCATAGCGGATAGCATCTGCATCCCTGTCCATCTTTCCCGCTTGTACACTACCAGGAAGGCTGAGATCTTATTGGCCATTTCCCAGTCTCCCTCTCATATGGCTCCTGTCGGGTCCTGGTCTAACGGTCCTCGCACTTGGAATCTGAAGTGGTGGAGTCGCTGCTCCCATCCTCTGAGGAGGATGGAAGATGCTTGATGACATTGCGTGGCCTTTTCGGGCAAACAAGACACCTGATGTTGGGTGGTGATGGAGACTAAAATGGCCTCCTTCCGGTTGCCATCATCCCTACTTCTGGTCCTGGTAGTGTGGGCAGCGGAAGTAGGTGGACCTTCGGATGTTGGGCCTACAACGGAAGGGGTGGTACAAGGGGTGGGACCTGCAACCAGAGAGATGTGGCAAGGGGCGGGGCCCAGAGCAGAAGGGGTGTTACCAATATCAGGGGTGTTCCCAGTGACAGGGGAGGGGCCCGCCACGGTTACACTAAATGATGCAGGGCATGCTGGGAAAGGGGAGGAGCTGGGCACAATGGTAGGCACGGGAAAAGGTGGTGGGGGAATGTAAAAGCGGCCATTTTGTGATGGAAGGGTCGGAAAACTTGGACTGAAGGAAGACAAGATGTCAGGGCTGGCCTCATTGCTAGTGTCATCTTGGGGACTTGAAACTTGCAAACTAGAAACTTGTGGAAGGGGTAAACTTGGGTAATTGGATATAGGTAGGAGGTTGAGGGGAAGAACCAGCACAGCATGGCCAGCACTGCCCTGCTGAGGGGAGAAAGGAGATCAGGGGGCATCTGGGAAACAGCAACAACCCAGTGCGAGATCATGGAAACTGCCTGCTGAGCCACTCTCTGACAGGGAAGAGGGTTTAGGAACAAGAGGCAAGGAAAGAAGGGGGGTAGTTTTCAACTGAGGCCACTAACTATCCCTGGAACATCCCCAGAATCCTGCCTAGAACTAATTCCTGCCCTTCTAAAAGCTTTAATAATTAACTGAAACAACAGGAAGAGTTTTTCTACTGAAACGTCCCCATTTAACTATACTAAATTTAATAGTTTCCCCACTTTGTCCTAAAAGGAATCAGAGTGAATTGAATCAAGGTTGGTAGAAGGGAAAAATTTAAAAATCCAATGAACAAAACACTTCAGAGTCCCCTTATGAAACTTAAAATTTCCTGTAATTAAGGTATCACGAACTTGGACATACATGTCTCATTCAGAAGGGGCTAGCAATGGACGGCTGAGCTTGTTCCCCATTCTGAATTTTCCCTTCCCCATCCAGCAGCAAAATGAGAAATGAAAAGACCCAAAGCAGGGATGGCGCCCAAAAGAGAAATTCCACAGCTCAAACTTACAATTTGTCTTTGCTCGATAGCATTGAGAAGGTCAACAGAATTCTGCTGAGGGTTGGCCACTCAGAACCAACTGGTCCTCGTCCGATGGAATCAAGGGTCCCAGACGGTGCCCCACAGGTAGCACCCACTAAAATGTGATCAGGTCCCCTTGGGGAAGCAGCAAACTCAGGAGCGGCTTGTGTCCAGTGGCTGAGGCCAACTGGAGACACTTCTTGAGGGGAGCCTGGTGAGTTGACCATTTTTTGGGGAAGGACTTTCCACTGGAACTGCAGGTTGGATTGTTGACTGTTGGGTAACAGCACGGAGAAGGCAAACCGCTCTTTGTCTTGTTCGTGTAAAGGTATAGAGAAAAAACTGTCTTTGATATCAAGTACTGCACAAGGCTGGTTCTCTGGGAGCATTGAATTCGCTGGCAGCAACGTGTGTGTGGGGCCCATTGGTTGAATTTTCTTGTTGAATGCACGCAGGTCGTGAAGAATACAAAAGCCTTCTCCGCCACGCTTTGGTATGACAAAGACTGGCGTGTTCCATGGGCTGGTGGATGGTTCAATGTGTCCTTTTTCTAATTCTCAGTCAAGTAATTTGAGAAGAACTGACATTCGAGGCTGAGGGATGGGCCACTGCTCGACCCACACCGGGTCGGAGGACTTCCAAGTCAATTTGATAGGGGGTGGTATGCCGCAGTGGCCCTCAGGGTAAATTTGTTACCCTGACTCTGAGTTGGGATAAAGCATCTCGTCCTAACAAAGGTGGGACGTTTGCCAAGATATAAACAAAAAGCTCAACAGTTTTTTCAGGTCCAGTTTTGGTGTGCAGAGTTATTGCTATTAGCTCTACACTTTTCTTGGCAACTGAAACCCCTCCGACTCCTCCCACAGTGGGAGCCTCCTCCAGCTTCCAAACTGGGGGCCAGTATGTTTGAGGGATGACCGTGACATCAGCGCCGGTATCAATCAAGAAGGGAACACTGATGGCTACATCATCTGTCCGGGGGCGAGACTGAGAGTTCTTCCAAGGACCTATTGTGGAGTCATAGATATATTGTCGGCAAATTCCCCATATTATTGGAGGGCTGTTGCATTCCATTGCCGAGGCCAGCCAGGGGTTTCGCCCCTCTGGTCATCCTGCTGCTCCATGGGCATAATTGATCTTTGCGGAGGCGTTGGTTGTGCCATAATGTTGGTTGCTTCTCGGGGGGGCAGCGGCTGCGGGAGCTCCACTCCCCATTTGGGATTCGCATAGGTGGGCCGCCAGATGTCCCAACTGGGAGGAGGCTGTGTGCGGCCCATCTGCCCCCTCCCCTTCCTGTTTCCCTGCTTCTTAGATCTGCACTCCCGGGCAATGTGTCCTTTTTTACCTCAAGCCCAGCACGGTCCCCTTGGGCGGCTTTGGTGTGGGGGGGCAGCTGGCGCTGGGGTGTTTGCGCCAGGGCGATTTTGTATGGCCATCACATTCGCTATGGCAGCGCATACTGCGGCTTGTATTGGGACTACTTGCTCTTCTCTCGCAACATGCTTGATCATTGCCACAATACTGGAACCTGGTGGTAATGGACGCAGGATCTCTTTAGTGGCCAAGTTGCATTGTTGGTGCAGGCATTCGGTGACAACTGGGCCCTTGGCTTCGGCAGGTAAATTAGAGGAGTCTACCGCCACCTGGAGGCGGTCTACAAACTGGGTGAAGCTTTTGCTCTCACTTTTTTTACGGTAGTCCATGGAGCTGGCTTGGTGACTACCATGCACACCGTGCGAATGGCTTCCCTGGCTGCTCTGGTAGTGGCGGCGACTTCACCAGCTTGTAAGTTGCGAGCTTGTGCTTGGGGAGTAATCATGGTTGGGTCTGTGCCCATCAGGCTCTGTAAACTGGACCCTTGCAAGGGGTGATTTTCTCCTGCTACTTGAGCCAATGCCTTTATACAGTGGTCTTCCCATTCTTGTTTAGAGACTATCATTCCCGCCCCATCGAAAATCATTCTGCAAGTTTGTTTAATATCAAAGGGAAGCATATCATCGTTCCCAAAGACACTGTTGATCAAAGTGGAGACCATGGCAGAATTGATGCCCTTGTCGGCAATCGCTTTGACGATTGCTTGTACATCCTTTGAACTCACTGGGGAATATGTTGCTTGCCCATTAACTCTTCGAACGGGAAATGCCAACACTGCGGGTTTGACCCAGTCAGCGCATGCAATTTGGATCTTTTTCCAATCTGTGAGAGCTGTTTCTTTTTCTCGACCTCTCTCGGACGCACGTGGGGGATCTCGGCTTTTGGAATTATAAAAGCCTGCCTTATCTGTTCTCGTTCCCTCATCTTCAAGATCTGAGTCTGAATAAACCGTGACCCAGCCGCGTGACCAGTCATCCCAGCTATCATCTGAGTCTGAGGCGGAAGTCGACTGATAAGCTGATTCCGGGCTGTGGTATCTTTTTACCAGGTTCTGCCCTGTTTCATTCCCTCTCCTCCTGTGGGTGGATCTCTCCCTCCCCTTTTGATCCCCCTGCCTCCGGCTTGGGGAGGTTCTTCCCTTATAAGGATGTACCTTAGGGCACGTCCCCTGATTGGACCTCAGGTGTCCAGGCATACCTTCTTCCCTTGTCTTACTTAGTTCTGTGGTTTCTTCCCCCCCTTTTTTTCTCTTTCAGTTCTCCTGCCCAACTCCCTCTTTTTTCCCGCCCGCGTGAGTCTGTGGCGGGCATGAGCTCTGTGCCTCACCTTTCTTCTTGCAGATCGGCGTCATTTTGTGGCGCATAGGGTGGGGGTCTGTCCCAAGTCTCCCCCGAGTCCGGCTTGTCACAATTCGATTGTGATCCTCGCCCCGCAGGTGAATTATGGGTGGGGCTAGGAGACCGCGGCGCCGAAGGAATGTTTTCTTTATCTCTGCACAGTGAGTCTGTAGACTCGGCAAAGCAATCATCAGCTGTGGTTTGTGTGGTCGCTCTGACCCCCAATCTCGGAGTGGCACGCAGGCAGCTCTGGGCTGCCTTCCAGGTTTCCTGCTCATGCAGTGCTTTTTGCAGTGCCTGTGTCACCCTCCCCCATGATTCAAGACTTTTGCTAGTTCCTGAAGATAAAACATCATCTGCAAGAGCCTTTGTGCACTTTTCCCAGCATTCTGGATGGAGAATCTCCACCAGGCGGTCAATGGCACCCAGCTGTAGCAGTCGCGTGACTGTGCGCTCAAAGTCATTAGGCTTACAGTCAATACCCCACTGCTTGTGCAGTTGTAATACTACCTTGGCAAGAGCTTCCATCCTCTGCCGGTAAGGGAGCGTCCTCCCCGCCAGGCTGGTCCTGCCGCTCCGGCTGCCTTTCACCTGACCAGCAAGATCCCCAATGTCCCGATCACACCTGCCTGAGTGTCGGGGGGCAACTCCTGGGTTTCGGCACCACTTGTTGCCACTAATTTTCGCTGTGGCAGTGTGACCCGGTTCAGGAAAGGCACGGTGGCTACACATACATGCCACTCGAGCCAATTACTCACGAACACCAATATGGTGGATGGTAAAATGGCGTTTATTTCCTCTTTCTGTGGCTTTATATAACCACGGTTCTCTCTGCTTGCGTCACAATCAGCTTCCTATTGGCTGGCTAAGCTGGGAGGGGTGGGGCCCTATGTTCCCATACATCGCGTAATCTTCCATTCACAATCTCCTGGCTAACCACAGGTTGGTACTGGGAAGAGGTGGTGGCGGAATTGCTGTTGTTGGGGAAGGAGCAGGTAAGGGTCTTGAGATTGGGACAGGGATGTTAGGAGGGGGTGGTAAGGGATAACTGAGTTAGGCTGGGGTGGTAGGGAGGTTGGAGAGCAAACTAGAGAAGGGGTAGGGACTGTATTTTGAGGGAGTGGGGAAGGGCTTACAGGTAGGACCAGAGAATCTGGAGAAAAAACTTGGGGTAGGGCAGGATAGGCTGGAGGGGGTAAGTGGTCAAGGGGATCCCATGTACACCTACTTCCTTCTTTTTCCTTTTCCTCCTTTTTCTCTCTCTGCCCCTGTAGCTTACAAATTTTTGCTGTTTCATTCTCAGTTGCATTCTTCTGCCAGCAGGCACCATAGAGAATGTGTTCAGCATCACTGTCTCCCTGGGTTCTCAAATACTGGTTTAGTTGGGAGCACATCCAGGGGTCTCTTGTCCCACACCATGGCCACACTCCAGACAGATTTAAGGTGCGCCAGACCTCTACACAATAATAGAACATTTTAACTTTATCAAGGTCCTTAGTGGTTTCTCAAGTATCCCAGTGTTCTAACATCTGCCCTAGCGGACTACTCGGTGGGATATTTTTCACTCTTTTCTCCTCCTTCCCCTCAGGATCTACCTGTTTACTCATACAACCTCCCATTCTCACTGGGTCTAAAACAAAATTGTACAATGCCCTTACCCAAACGGAAATCTTAAAGATAGGGCAACACAAATTGTAAGTATACGACCCTTCTCTTAAATCAAAACTCCTTTAACATGCCCCTACTCAAACAAAAAGTTAAAGACAAGCTACTTATATTTTCATTCTCACTGACATTCCTGGTTCCTGGACGGTTCTCAATCAGTACCCTCTTCCTTTCCTGCACCCCACAAGCATCCCGAAAGCAGCTCAGCAACCCGCCCCTAGGGTTGCGGTGACTGCCCCAGCCAGTGCCTTGGTGTACAGCATGCAATGCACTCTTTCTCCCTTTGCACTCTTAGGGCCTACTAAATCTCATGCCCTACACTCCAGCAACAACTCCGGATCGTTGTGGTCACTGCAGTGCAGCTCTTTCACCGTAGTACCCCGGAATCTACCCAACTCACTCCACAAGTCCTTTCAAAACAGTCAGACTGCCAGCTCCTTCAAAACAGTCAGGCTGCTACACTCACTCCACAGTCCATTCAGCCTGTCAGCCCTTTCAAAACAGTCGGGCTGCCACACTCACTCCACAGTCCTTTTGAAACAGTCAGACTGCCACACTCACTCCATAGCCTCAGCGAGTACTCTCTACACTGCCCATACCCCGACAGCTACCCCAGCTAGCCCATTCAAAACAGTCGGGCCCCAGCCTGTAACGTCAGCCGGCACAGTGCGCGTTTCACATGGCTCTAGGTTCTCCACGTGCTCGGAGTAGCCCAGGTGGCCCAACCCTTCAGATAGTTGGAAGGGGAGGCCTAACCCTTCAGATAATTGGAAGGGGAGACCTAACCCTTCGGATAGTTGAGAGGGGAGGCCTATCCTTGCACTCGTGGCGTGCCACTCACACCCCAACTTTCCTCCGCACATCCAGAGGGGGGCCCACTATGCCCCTGGAGGCGCCTCACTCACCCAGTCACCTTTTGCTTCCCCCTATTCCCAGCTGGCCCCCTCACGGAGTCCAGAGCCATGGTACTAGAGGGTCCTCACTTGCTTCGGAAATCCGAGCTGCCGGCCCCCATCTCACTCACACCGCACTTGATCGCCTCCACTCCTGCCACCAGTGGCTTACCAGTGCTCTTCGGTGCTGCCTGTCCCACACTGTTCTCCAATCCAATCTGGAGTTGCCAGCTATCCCCCGGAAGCCCGATAGAACGGGCGGCCGTCCTGTTCTTGGTCCTCTTCGGGTGTGGCGTTATCCCGGACGAGCTCCCAGCTGATAAAAACAGGGCAAGGAGACCTTTTTCTCCTTTTAGAAAGCCTTTTTTGGGATCAGCTATGGGAGGGGAGCTCAAGGGGCCACGCACACTGCTGCTGCTCCTGCTGGGCACCATGGAGGAGGAGGTGCAAGTCGAGCCTGCTGCTTACACTGCAGAATCGGGATTCCTTCCTCACAGGAGTTCCCAGGAATTCACCTTGGCTCGTGAAGTCCGGGGGGGGGTCTTCCTTCTCCAGTGCTTTCCATGTTATGGTGAGGAGGTGGGAAGCCCTCAACATGTAGCTTGACATTCCGCTGACTCGGTGGTGTCCTTTGTGGGCCTGAATTTTGTGCTGGCTCACTGCTTTAGGGGCTTTTTGGTGTAAACTGAACTTCTGCAATATACTGAGCATCATGGGAATCCTCCAATTACCATGGTGGGTGGTGCCATCAGCTGTTTGACGAGCAGGTGAGGAGCAGCGGAGGCGTTACCTGGTGGGAAGTGAGGGGGAACTGAGGATAAGGGGAACTAGGGATATAGGGGATTGGGGAACATGAAACCAGGAACCAGGAAGTACAAGTTCAAGAACAACTTGGAACAAGGGGGTACAGACGTAACAAGATAAGTAACATCTAATTAGTAATTTAAAAAACCATCTTAACAATATAACACATTTAAACATCTAGTTTTAGACCAGTCCTGTAATTTGGGAACCTTAAGTTTATTCATCTCATCTGCCCCACAGCTTGCCAAGCTTCTAATTGTAGGGGTCCACTAAGGGGAAAATCTTTGACATGGTTAGACACCCAGTCCAGCAGAGTGTTTAACTTTTCATCAGCCATACTAACAGATTGCTGATGTAGGAGCCACCATACCTGGCCCAGGCTCCTGCTTTGCTCCAGGGATATTCCTTCTCCAATACTTGCTCTCACTGGTCTACTCACCCTCCAGGTGAAGTGCAGAGTCTTTCAATTCCTTGAGTTCCTTTCTTGAAGTCTTCCCAGATCCTGTCCCCAGAGTCTCCCCAGCTGGTTCCTTGATTCAGTGGGAGTTGCTACTGGAGCGATCTGCACACCCTGCGCCGCCTTAAAAGTCCCTATTCAGTGCCATTTGTAGCAATGGGGAACAAAGTCACAAGGATGCCCTTATCCGCCTGAAGGAGATCAGTTTATTGTAGAAATCACACCCTTTTTATACCTTTAATCTCTACCTGACATAACTGAAAACAAACAGAGACCTAACAGAACCTAAGAGAAGGAAGGCACCCATTGGCTGGCCCAGCTGCAATGCTGCTGTCCGCGCATCCTACCATCCAATCACCATTCTGCTCATACACTGTCCATGTGTCCCTCCAGCCAATCACAATCTCACTTCCAACTATCACTCAACTGACTCTCCTCATTCCTAACTACCTCTCACCCCTCAATTGACTTCCAACTGTCCAGCCTGCAGCTGTGCCTTTCCTATAGGGCCTTCTAGTGAGGATAAGCTTTAAACACTTTTACAATAACAACCCTAAACCCTACATTGCCCCAAGCAGGATTTATTGCCCAAAGCAGAATAATTTCCCACCAGAACTAAAGCATTGGGAATATCTTTTCCAATATATTGGAAAATGGGAAATTGATCCATTAGCAAGAGCTGTGGGGTGGGTGGGAGCAGCAGGATGAGCTCTGCTGTCAGCTCTCAGCTTTCCTGGGAAGAGGAAAGGGGCTGGATCCAGCTCCATGGATCCCTCAGGCGGTGATTCCTGCCAGGATGAGAGAGGGTCATGATGTCACCCTGTCCCTGTCCCCATCCCAGGATGGACCTAGCTGAAGCCCATGGAGAGTGGGAGCTGCTCCAGAATCCCACCTGATCCCACCCCATCCCTCCTGCCGCAGTCCTGCTCCATTCCATCCCACCTGATTCTTGTCTGGAATCCAGCCCTGATCCTGCTCCATCCATCTTGTAAAAATCCTGCTCCATCCATCCCACCTGATCTCACTCCAGAATCCAGCCCTGATCCCACTCTCCAATTCTATCTGATCCTGCTCTGGACCCCTGCTCTGATCCAGGATCCCTCCCTGATCCCATTCTGTCCATCCTGCCCCCATCTCCCTCTGGAATCTGACCCTGATCCTGCTCCATACCTGTGGTCGAGCCGTTGGTTCCCACATCTCTTCCTGCAGAAAGAGAAGATCCATTAAATTCCAGCACAGATCACACACTGGGATTAATCCCAGGATCCATCCTGGGATCTGCACAGAGTGGATCCAGAGCTGGATCCACCACTGGAACTCACCGACTGCCACATTATATCCCTTCCTGTCCCTCTTCCCTGTGGAAAAACAGTGGAGTCAGCATTGGTGGCACAGGATTC
>VWYP01008903.1:32967-60805 GCA_013400435.1 Pycnonotus jocosus | reverse complement strand
CAGGAGCTGGGCCTGTTTAGTCTGCAGAAGAGAAGACTGAGAGGGCCTCTCAGCAATACATACGAGTATCTCAAAAGTGGGTGCCAAGGGGATGGTGCCAGACTCTTCAGTGGTGCACAGACGCAGGAAGAGGACCAGTGGCCATAAAGATAAGAAATTTCACTTCATAATAAGGAAGAACTTCTTTTAAATTGAAGGTGTCAGAACACTGGAACAGGCTGTGCATGAGATACAGTTTCCCTCTCGGGAGAGACTCAAAATCCACATGGATGTGTTCCTATGTAATCTGCTGTAAGTGACCCTAACGGAGGGGGGGGGTGGACTGGATCATCTCCAGAGATCCCTTCCGATCCCTATTGTGATTTTGTGAATTTCCCTCTCCCCAGGTGTAGGGAAGAGGGGCAGGGCAGGAACTGTACTGGTGGTGGTGTTCAGTGTCAGGATTTCTCAGTCATTTGTACCAGCCCTGGTGGGCAAGTTGTAATAGCCATATGGAGGCACACACTTTTTGTTTGCACACTGAGGTGGGGCCATGTCACTGATCTGCAAGGCAGCCAAAATCCCCATAGCTTCTGCTTAGAGCATAAATAAAAGCATTATATTTACATCATATATGTGATTAGAGACTTCATTTAGATTGGCAATGAATGACTAAGCTCTTGAAGCAGTTCATCAGTGATAAGTTGATTCCATATGACAGGGCTGGCTGGGTGCAGGCTCCCAGGCAAGCCAAGGATGCTCCTCCACAGAAAGTTGTTCTGTTATTTCTGGTAGTAAAATGAAGAGCCGTGGAACATTTCCAGTGATTTTGGGCACAGAAGCAACCCCATGAACAGTTAATTACTTATGCAACGTGGAAAACCACAGACAGCAAAACCTGGGAGTCTCTCCCAGAGCTTCCAGTTGCAT
Source organism: Pycnonotus jocosus (assembly GCA_013400435.1). NCBI lineage: Eukaryota > Metazoa > Chordata > Aves > Passeriformes > Pycnonotidae > Pycnonotus > Pycnonotus jocosus. Next base: position 59,896 of record VWYP01008903.1, on the reverse strand, counting down.
TTTCTAGAGCATTTTCAAAGGTGGCGGGAAATTTGGATTCCAATCCCTGCTAACCAGCAGAAATAGCAAACAAATTTCTCTCCCACCAAGCAGTTCATGTTATCCTTGGATTACAGGAACTTTCTGTCCCCACTGGATAAATTGTGCTAGGCAGGGTATTTGGAAATGTAGTTTGAAAATCATCCTGAGGAGAAGAATTTAGTTTAGCTTCGTAAATGTGTTGTCAGATGAAAAAATTTTTGCACCTGTTGGGTTCGTACAATTCTTACTCTTCAAAAACCACTGGCCAGTGGAACCACACAGTGCTTATTCTGTAGGAACAACAACTGGAAAGTAGCCAACTCAGTTGTGTCAAATTTTACCAGTTCAGTGGATGGTCAGGTATGGCCTTGGGGTCACTGACCACCAAGAACCCCCAAAGAGACCCCCAGGACAAAAGAACACATGCGCAGAGGGAAAAGAACATATGCCAGTAGTTCAGGGAAATCATCATCAATGTATGTTTATTCCAGGAAAATCAATGAATATGTATGTAAAGAATAGTATATAAACAGGAACTTTTTCTGTACTCAGCATGCATGATTTCTGAAGGAGAAATGCACTTTGTTCATCTGACTGAATAAAGAATGCCTGCTTCTCAATGCTGCACTGGTGTTGAAAGAGTTATTTTTCCTGATTTCTGGTAGCAAATGCCTGTTTGCTGAAAACGCAAGGTCACAAGTACTGGACTCAGGAGCCTAAATGACATTTGGATGCTTACTTGCCCTTGTGAATTGCAAACTTTTTTAGAGCAGGTCTGATGGAAATGGTTTTTAAAACATCAAAAACAGACAGAAATCTCAGTCTTTCCAAAGTATTTGGAACATACTAGCACTGGTAGGAATATAATAGAAAATATCTCTGACACAGCCAGATCCAGTACAGGGTCTTCTGTTTGAGGATTGAATTTACTCTACCCATACTCAGGAGGAACTTTCTGACTAGGTCTATCTGCAGTAGCCAAGGGCTGAGTCTAAAATCAATATGCCAGGTTGGTTTGGCTAGGTTTAAGTATGTGTCTTGAATTCAGATAAAACCACTATTTTAACAGTTCAGTTTGAGAAGATCTGAGATATGCAGATGCATATATATAGGTGTAAACAATGAAATTACACAATCCTTTGCAAATACTAGAAAAAGAATCTATTTCTTTTCTGATCAGGAAAACTGTAGGCTTAAGCAAATGCTGCATTACAGCAGCCTTTGAGGGGCTTTTGTTTGTTTGTTTTCAGTGCACTTTGAAGCTCAAGTTTCCTACAAATGTAATAGTGATGTAAAGAGCTCTTTAATTTAACTACACTTCGTTAGAAATCTAGGTTGTCATCATTGTTGACTATTCTCACTTTTACTTGCAAACATGACAGCTTTTCCAGGGACTGAGGGAATGCAGTATTATAGCCTAAAGAAGATAAACCAGAATATCATCATGAGCATAAACCAACCTGTTTCTTGCTCTTTATTTACCCAAAAGCTACTTGTTTCTTGAAAGACAAGCTGTTCTCTGACAAATAGCATCTGCCCAAATGCATACAGCATGGCATTATCATCATCCTTCCCATTTACAATAAATCACTCAGGATTACTCTTGACAAGTGAACATTGGCTAGCCTAATGTTTATGAATATTGGAGGCTTGTTTATTTGACATTAAACATAAGCCAAGTAGTTACCTGCTTGTGATTCATTAATGAATCTTATTTATTACTAAAAAGAAAACTTAACGTAAAAATACTACTGTGACTCTCACCAAACTAGATTACATAAAGGGGTATTTTTATACACCTTATTCAAGCAATATTTCAGGACTATTCATATTTACCACCTTTAACAATCATACTTAAGACAAGACCTAAAAGAAAAAATACAGAAAGTAATTGCTGAACACTTTAAAAAAAATTCATCACTAGTATTTTGGTGCCAAACCTGACAGCAGTGGCGATTACTTGGAGCAGTTGCTCTATCTAAGGAGTACTTGAAACATTGAGAAAAAAACCTCAGTCTAACAACTGCTGTCTAAACTGCTCACAATGAACTATATCTACAAGCCACCTTTTAATTTATGACAAGATGCCAATGACAAAGAAATAAAAGGAAGATTCTATTCTGGAGTGACTAATATTGTCATTAACTAGCATAGTTGATAATACTAATTACTATGCCCATTATCTTGTAATCAGTGTGATCTTGTAACTAGTATTTCCTCTATCCTGTGAAGTCAAGGGAGATTAGAGCTTGTGTATAAATTCTTTTTCAATTACACTACAAGGTTGTGCTGTTCAGGAATAGTATGAGCCCATGTTAAAAATGGACCTCTTCTTCAGAGCCACGAAAAGAAATGGTACATGCAAGTACAGCACTTTGTTGGCACAGCAAACTATGCTGTTAAATATTAGTTGAAGACTATATTCAACAATTGACATTGAAGATACATTTGATGAAGGGGCACAATTTTGATAATAGGTCGAAGCTTGATGTTGGCAGCTTTCAAACTTCTTTGAACATATGGCTTGCTTTACACTGTTAATTATTGTTTGTGACAGTAGAGCCTAAAATCCAGTTAAGCTAAAAGCTCTACTAACACAGAGGAAGAGGCATTGTGTATTTTAGAAAGTTATCATGTAGAGGAACAGACACACTTAGTATCAAGGGAAAGGGTTTAACAAAGAGGCAGCAAGGAATAGTGTGGTGGCAGCAAGATCTCCCATACACCTCCACAGTAGCAATAGTGGTGTGTAAGAACTGTTATAAATGTATATAAGTTTTATAAAGGAAACAAAGGGGTGAGTAAGAAAGCATAGTGGACAAGGTGATATAAAAGCAGATATGCATGAAACATCTTTAAAACCTGGGAAACTTGCATACCTCAGTCCTTTTTATTTTATTTGGATGGCTCTCACAGGGGTCCTTATTACGGAATTCTTGACTTGTTTTGTCATGGAGGTTTTTTTTGCCAATGCCACATATTTAGGAAAAGGAGTAAATACTCTTAAAGTATCACTGGGTATCACAGAATGAGTTGGGTTGAAAAGGACCACTGTAGGTCCTATAATTCAGCCTCCTTGCTCAGGAAGGGTCATCCTAGAGCACATGGCACAGGATTGCATCCAAGTGGTTCTTGAATATCTCCAGCAAGGGAAACTCCACAACCTTTCCAGGCAATCTGTTCTAGTACCTGGTCACCTGCACAGTAAAGAAGTTCTTCCTCATGTTCAGGTGGAACTTGTTGTGCGTCAGGTTCTGCCCATTGCCTTTGTCCGTTTGCTCAGCACCGTGAGCAGAGCCTGGCTCCATCCTCTTGACATCCTTCCTTCAGATACTCACAAACATTTATGACATTCCCTCTCAGTTATCTCTTCTCCAGGCTGAACAGGTCCAGCTCTCTCAGCCTTTTCTTGCAAGACTCTCCAGACCCTGGAGCAACTCTGTAGCTCTCTTCTGGTCTCTCTTCAGGAGCTCCATGTCTCTCTGGTCCTGAGGAGCCCAGAACTGGATACAGCACTCCAGATGTGCCTCACCTGGGCTGAGTAGGACAGGATCACCCGCCTTGTCCTGCTGGCAGTGTTCTTCCTGATGCACCCCAGGACACCATTGGCCTTTTTGGCCACCAGGACACACTGCTGGCTCATGGACAGCTTGTTGTCCACCAGGACCCACAGGTCCTTCTCCACAGAGCTGCTTCCCAGCAGATCAGCCCTCAGCCTGTGCTATGCCTGGGGTTCTTCCTCCCCAGCGCAGGACCCTGCTTTTGCCTTTGATGAATTTCAGATGGTTTATCTCTGCCCATCTCTCCAACCTAAGTTGTCAGGTATGCTATTTTACATTAAAACTGGTGCTTTTTCTTCCACAGTTCAGAGTGGTCGGATGGCCCTGCTGCAGCTAAGCTTTATCCTCTTCCAAGGAAGCCCTTTCTGCTTTAATTGTTTCTGAAGCTGAAGTTGGGAGGCACTGTCCCACTTTGTCAGTATAAAAAGGGAGACTTATCTGCGAGTGATTTCTGAAATACTCAAAATCAGTGTGTTAGGTATACCATATGTGAAAGCCTGTAAAGCAACCACTTGTGGAGAGATCCCTGAAGCTCCAGGAGAGGTAGGGAAAAACAAATTATGCTTTGTCTGACTGCACATTCTGAAACAGTAAAAAGGAACATTAAAAAAAAAAAAAGATGTAAATTAATTTTGATGCTGTGTTTTGTCTTAGCTGGACACATACAGCATTTGAACTCCTGGGTTTCCAGAGATATTTCTCACATGAAGTCACCTTTTTGAAAGCAAATCTAAAGACAAAAATAGACTCCTGATCTTAGGATCAAATTTTATGTGGATTTAGTGACTACTGCTCATCCCTCTTAAGTATTAGTGTGAAAGCTGCTAAATATAATATTTTTCTATGGCTTTATTATCACAGAAGTGTTGTGATCTAATTTAACTTGTGTTAAATGTTCCTAAAATAGTATTTTTTCCAGTCTATTATTTCAGCTGCAGTGAGTCTTATCCTGCTGTGCAGATAAATGCCCCATATAATGGTTGTCTTAATTTGGCTTCATGCTTTGATACAAGTTTGGCCTGATCAGATCTTAATATGGTTTTAAATATTGGAGAAAGAGACTGAAAAGTCTTGCCTTCAGAAAACCTTTCTCAATAAGCACAAGAAAATTATTTGTTGCCCCTGAGACTGTGGATTTCATTATGGTTAATGGAGAGATCAGCTCATTGTGAATCCTCCCAGCTAGTACACCAAGGGAAGTTGAATAGACTGAACCATCATCAAAAACTCCTGTTCACTCTCTAATCTCCAAATGTAATGTAAACAAAGAATTTAAGTAAACTTAGGCATAATTTAATAGTGACTTGCCACTAGCAAAATGAAAGAAAAGGCCAGGAGCACAAAAAATGCTACAGGGTAGAACTAAATATAAGCAAATGAGTGTCTAGAGAATATTTCATAATATGACAGGCTGTAAAGCTTCTGACACATAACTGGAGGAGAATGGCTCCATTGCCTGTGGTACTATAACCCCTCCAGCCCCATATATATCAGAAAGAAATACGATTGCATTCCTTAAGAGTACAGCTTGCTTAGTGCCAAAATGAGTTTCACTTGTTGCCTGGACATGTCTTGACCTTGCAGTGTGTATCCTCTCTTTTCTAAGCAAAAAGAGGTAGAAAGGTGACAAGGTCTAGTTTCTAAGCCAGCTGCCTGCTGTCAGGCTGAGGTGCAAAGGGTGTTGAAGATGCAGCTGCTGGCCCCTCAGCTCTCATGCTGCACCTTTCTGCCAGCTGTGCCCCTGCATGTCAGCAGCTGTGTCCATCACATCCATAAGAAGCTACAGGACTAAAATGTTTGGCTTCAATCTGTGTAGTTTTTTCAGACAATGCCAAAAATAAATTATGATAGAGGACTCAGATCTGCAGTCATATGACATTCAGCTTCCCACATAATTTGATTCAAAATCTACAAGAAACCTTATTCAAGGATGGATGGTGAGGACATAAGCTGGAGAACCTCACAGAAAGATTTATGTATAACTCTCTGTCTCTTTCAGGCCAGTAAGCACTGTCTCAATATTTAAGTAGCATACACAACTCTGTGAGAAGGCACTGATTGATCTGACTATAAAGTGACTTAGCACAGAAATGTGACAAAGTCATCTCCCCCTTTTTTAACTGCCCTGTGGTTACAGAATCTGGGAACTAAGATCTCAGAACTAGACTAAGAATATAATAAATTAAAGTGATCCCATTAAGAATTATTTTTTTTAAAAAAACATAATTCTTGGTTTCTGCCTTCTTCATCATGTTCGTCATATTTCCTACCCTAGAAACTGAGCTGTGAACAAGTTGTTATTTACTCTCTCTAGTGAGAATCTTACTCCATGTTTTGACAAGGAAGAGAGTACATGTAGTGAAGACAGAATTTCTACTTCAAAACGTTTTAAAAGTGTTGAGCTATTAGGGTGATGGGTCACATATAAAAACACTGTGCCAGCTTTAGTGAGGGAAATACATATATGTTTTTTACCAAACAAAGCTGTTGCCATTTAGAACTCAAAGTGGCATTTTGGATCAACTGTTTGTGAAAATCCATTTGATAGCTCTTGGAAGACTGTTTGGGGAAGTTGGTTACAATAAGTGTAATTGGAATTACCACTGTCTTGCTCATGATTTGCCTAATTTACAAGGCTTGTGCTTCTTTGACATTAAGTTTCTGCGGTTGAGTTTGATGAAGCAGACAAAAGATCTGGGTCTGTGTCCCAAAACTAATTTGCAAGTCACAGCCTCTCCGGTGTTCCCAGTTGAGAAGAGACTGTCAATCATATGTAAATACAGGATGGTAATAACTCAAGAACTGAAAATTTTTGCAGGGAAAAGGTGACCATAATAACACTCTGAAACCTGTAGGTTAACAGGTGAATGAATGAATTCTATGTGTTGTCTTGTATACTCTGCAGGTAAAGTGTTTGTTTGCCACTGATTCCACACAATAATGGTTGCAGAGATATCTGAAAGTATCACTAAATAAGCTTATTAATTTATGAGGATCAGAAATAAAAAGTTCTAGTACTGTTCTCAGACTATTTTGTTGCATGCATGGGTGAAAAGCATGACTGGGCAATCTGCATGATTAAGGTAATGTTGTAAGGGTTCAAGCTTTCAACAATCTTACCAAAAGGAAGAAGACTGGAAAGTAGATGTCACTTGGTAAGTCTTCTTGACATACAGGCTTTTTTTAGCCTGTGATATTCTTTTAACAGTATCCAACAATTTGCCTTTATGATGGAGGACCTGGCTAACTCTCTTCTCAAGGACAGTTTATATTTCCCATTGGACTTCGCTGCTTGTGTAGGGTAGGGTCTGGCTTTGTAGGCGCCAGATAAAACTCAGTGCCCTGTTTTGAAGAGGTGAGCAGTCCCAGTGATATGATTTTATCTTGAGGGAAGTTTTCTCTTATTCCCACAAGCTCCATTTTAAGGATTGAGTCAACAAAGTAGGCTACACAAGCATATTCCCCATTTTATGAGGAATCTGGGATTCTTTGAGAAATCTCTAATTCCTTTTCTTGTTTTAAGCAAATTGATGTAACCCTGGTTTTTGGCATGCAGTAGATGAAGCTGCATATAAGGGGGATTTTGCTTTTTTATGATCTAAAATGTGAAAATAACCCTTGAGAATTTGTATTGAGGACCTCTACTTAACAGACATATTTTTTTCACTAGTCAGAGCTCATAAGAGAACTTGCTGCTTGTGGAAATGACATGAATGAGGAGGTGTTAGGTAGGCAGATTCATCTCTGAGTAGGGGTTTGTTACTGCCAGTTTGTGCTTGAGGGAAGTGACTTAACTTGCTGTGTGGTAGTGACTGGTTAATTTTAAAATCTGGCACGAGGAAATGACATCACAGGTAATAAATATTTCTAGATCATAGCCAAATATGGCATTGAATATCTTCTGGTTTGCAGCCATGATGAATAGCAACTTGTGAAAAACCTTTAGTGGGGAAGGATGCTGGTTTTGCATGTACACTGTCTGTGGGGATGTTAAATATTTGATAAAATGAATCTTGATAAATCCTTGAGCGTTTGCTGTTCAGAAATGCAAGAAAAACTCAATACTTAGGTGTGTCTACCTCAATGTAAAAGTAAGTACCATCATTTTGGCTTAAAGTTGGCAGAATAATCAAATAGTTTTATTAAACTAAGTTGTCTTTGGATCTGGGAGAAAAGATCTAATAAAAAATAAAAAGGCACAGAAGGCAATATTTCACTTGAAATAAATAAAACACACAATGAAGCAAAGCAATGATGATAATTTGATTTATTGAGGGCCATGGCGTAAGTCACTCATGGTTTAATTTTCACATACTAATCAAAAATTCACTAACATTGCCTCTGTAATTATTGTGTGTCTGTAATTATAATTATTATATCATAAGGTCTACTAAATTAATGCCCCATCCTTCTCTATTTAAAATTTCATCCCCTACCAATAGAAACCATGTTTATATTACACATGATTAATGGCACTTTAAAATCTGTATATAAGTATGTACATTTATAGTAAATATAATTAAGTACAATTTCAGACCAAGAAAATCCTAAAAGAACTCAAGCTGTTTTACAACATTGTTCTAAACTATCAGAATGGTATAGTTAAGATCCTATTAATTATTCATGAGCTAACTAATGTATGATAAAAGATGAATAGTGGGAGAACAAATTACTTTCATCAGTAATGCTTTAGTTGAGTGTTAACTTGAATAATAATCTGCATAAAGATACAGACAGTACTGTGTCCTGGGTATACAGGCTAATGATAGCTACAGATCCCATGCAACCTGCTGGAAACAGGTAATAGCTGTCATGGGATCTCTGGAACTTCTAATTTATTATTAAGTATTTATATTGAAGTGTCATTCAGAGACTCGAACTATGGACAAATGCTTCCTTTCCAGCTGTCTCTAGATGTTTCCCTTTCGGGGGGACAGGCTCACAAATGCTATGTGAATGTAATGCTAGGATTGGACTGTAAGAGTGAAGATATAAACAAATACATTAAAATAAAACTTATTTTGCACTAGCTCAGTGCTAGTGTTATTGTACTAATACTCAGTGTTATTGTACTACAAGTATTGTAAGAAAATAAGACAGCAAATCTTCAAAATACCAGGTTTAGCTTATGCAAGTTCTCTATATATTTATTCCACCAAGAATTATAATCACTTGGTTGTGTCCAAATCAAGAAAGTAAAGCACAGCTCTGGAAATCTCAGATTTATAGCTCAGAATATCTGCTTACATCTGTGGTGAATTTGTTCTGTTGAGCTTATATTAACAAATGACAACTGTCACATACTGAGAACTTACCATTTTACCATTAGTCCATCATGGGATCACCCATACATGCTAGGACAGAAACACCCACAAAATAAGTTCTTGTCATAATAACTCAAAACTGCTGTGTTTGCTTATTCTTTATTGCCACACTATATATTTATTTTTTCATCAGTTCTCTTTCCATAATCAAAGACACTCATAATCTCTTCATTTCTTCCTTTCCTTTATGCTTCCTGCACACTGGATTTTTTTAATAAAATAAGAACCTCAGAGGTCTGTGTGACAATTCTTCCATTAATGGAGGCAAATTGAATAAATGACTTTACAAAAGAACATTTCAAAACTTTGTGCCTGAAGACAAAATTCAAAACTGAGTTTTATGAAGTCTCACATAATGTTTAACAGATTTTCTTCTGTATTTGAGTTCATATCGCTCTGGTGAGCACCCCTGTGCTTCTCTAGCATGAGAATTATGTATGTCTGCTAGAACTAGGCAACACTTTGGACCTTTGCAGGCCTGGTCTTTTCTACCCTATGCAAAGAAGAAAAAAGTCACTGGAAGAGGTATAAAGACCTTTTCCTGATGTGTTTCCTTTCATAACTTTCTGTTGGTTTTAACAGGATAGGAACTTGAACCAAAGGTAAAGAATGGAGCTGATATTTTCCAGGCAGCATATGAACAGAGGTAAGATTCCTTATCTTGCAACCCACTGACTGTACATTGTTATCAGGAGCAAATCATTGCAAATGCTCTAGTTAATTATTGGATTCATACACAACTTTTGTATCTCATGGCACTTCGCGACCCTCTGTTTTTCCACTGCTTAGTGTGCTTCATGAGACACATTCTTCAGGGAATTAGTAAAACTGACATCTCTATTATATTTATGCTCCTGAATTTTCCATGTTCCGTCACATGACATTATGTTGGAATTTTTATCTCTTTCTCTCATACACTCCTTTCACTGTTGTCCATGTCTCCCTTGGAGTCAGATGGGCTTCCTTGTGCCTCTCCACACCACAGGGGATGGTCTACATTGCGATGCCAGAGCTTTTTCGCCTACTCATACCTCTGCTGTTGCAGGCAGATAGCACAACATCTGCATTGCCAATTGCCAACATCATCTTTCTGTTGGAAATTAGAAATGAGCATGTGGTCTGTAGATTGCAGGTGTCAGAAAAGGTATTTGTAGATGATTGTACATTTGGTAACTGTTATTTGTGGTGTGCAGCTGTAAGGAAATTGAATTGGATCAGGCAGAGACCTTTCCAGTATTAAATTCTGGCTGGGGGAACTACTTTACCTTGGCTTTTCCTTTTCATCCAATGCCCACAATCTGATACACGTGGTAGACAATCTAATGGTTCTCTTTTTTAGATCTGTGCACAGCTGTGCTGACAGAATTTGAATTACACTTCTGCATAAAAATCAGTTCCTGTTGTTTCTGACTGCTGGATAAGTGGCACAGACTGTAAATGCTAAGGTAAAGGGAATCATCTTGTCTCAGTTTTGTCATGTACCTGTATAAATCTTTATCACTGGTGTTGGGGAGAGAACTGAAACTCTCATATAACCTGGGAGTTCAATGGAAGTCCAAGGAGAAACCTTCTTGTTATATATTTGTATATTTCTAAAGAAAGAGTAAAAATTGACAGCAATTTTTTGCAATTTCAATCACAAATAGTTATCCTTGAAAGTTTAACCAAAAAGAGTTAATGCTTTAAAGGGCCCTTTTCAGTTGTAAAACATCACTCAATCCTCTACTGTTTTTGTAAATGTAGTTGTTAGTTTGCATGTGAGATCTCTGTTGGATTTTAATTCAGGGAGAATATGATGACATTACTTCTAGTTTTTGTTTTCCTGTTTCGTGCCATGTATGAACTAGTTGCTTAGCACATAAGTATCAGTTTTGGTCAGCTGAAGAGTAGGTTGCAGTTGAGTTTTAGCAAAAGACCTCTGAACTGGCATGTTAGGCATCTGTGTTTTCAGAGTTATGCTGGGAAGACAAAAGGCCTTGGAAGAGAGGATTAAAATAAGGTGTATTCTTAGGGCCTACCTGGGTTCATGACTGGAGATGAGTGACCTGGTTTTGTTTTACTGAACTATTTTTAAGATAAAAATGAAGGCACTATTTGCAAAGAGATTTACCATAGCTCTTTAAAATTTTGTGACTGCTCATGCAGTCCTTCTTAAGTGTTTCCAGGATAAACAAATCAGCCATGGGGATGCTCTTGGCATTTTGTAGCCTGACCTTTTGACTGTTATAATTGTGTAAGATAACGAAAAATTATAATAACGTATCAGATCATGTTTCACCTATGTGCTGCTTCCATTTTTCTTCAATTTTAATTCCACTGAAAGTTTAACTGTGACACTGATGGCTCAAGGGATGCTTCTGGCAGTCCGTCATGGAGAGGCCTTCAGCTTTTTGGTTACTTTAGAGTGTGGAGTTTTCCATTGATAATTTGCTGTTTTGACTTTCAATGAATACAGAGAAACAGAGTAACATTTATGGACACCTTCCCACTAACTCATTCAAATATCCTGGTTCTTACATCACTACTACTCATAAATCCCTGATTTATGAGGCGTCACAAAGCCTTATTTCAAAGCATGCAGCTTTACATAAATCATTAAATTTTTATGGTTTTAAATAAGTAATTTTTTATTTCTTGTTCAGATATAAGGTATCCTTAAGTTCCTATGGGGTGCTAGACTTTAAAATATGCCACTGTTTACCTTAGTCCATATGTTGGTTATAGCTAGAAGATAGCTCTTACTCTGCTTGTTCAGTAAAGCACATTTATCTTCACCATAGCTATAGTCTGTTTTTTCAAAGCAATCAGCATTTCCAACAATCTTCTGCTTTTATTTTGTTGTGTAAACTGAAATTAACAGATTGAAAACAGAATTACAAGCTCCAAACCCAGGAAAATATAAAAGTAGTAACCACTCACTTGGCCAAGGTTTTACTTCCTTTTTTCTCTAAGGAGTACTTCCTTATTTCTCTAGGTAAAATGACTTTTCCCAGCTTTTTGATCTTAAACTTCCAGAGCAGATTGAGATCTAAGAGGAACACCACACATCCTCTGTATTTCCCCAGTTTACAGACATGTTAATCAAGTCTGAGCTGTGGAGTCTTCCTTATTAATAGTGATGCAAAGCTTTTAAGAGCTTGGGCAATACACTAAGATAACAGGGCTGGCAGTATAAGAAAGAAACCCCTCAAACCACCAAGAAACCAATATCTGAAACAGAATCCAAAGTAAAAGCTGAATGCCAGTGAGAGCTGTCAGCTCAGACAAGTTTAAGAGCATGCTCTTTAGTGACTGAACAAAATTATAGGCAAAAATCGCACCCTACCAGATTTTCTTGACAGAGAAGGAGACAAGTGCTATTCAGCCAGCAAGACACCAAAGATCATTTGAAAAATAAGGAAGAGTTATCCCAACAGTTGCAGTGCCTGTCTTCCTGAAGTCATAGCTCAGATATAGAAAACAGAGAATTACATTCCCAAAACAAGTGTTCAAAATCAGATTTTAAATACATCCTAATATAGAGGTGGGCTGGTAGTCTGTCAGAGTGAGACTCCCAACATTTCACTGACTTATGCTCTTCATTCAAACACACTCCTTATTTTAGAGAAACATTATTTTTCATTTGTGTATCTTTCTTTTTTACTTCATGTCTCTTCACAGCTCTTTATTATTCAGACTATCAGGCAACAAATCCCTTTACCTTTTCCCTGTTGTTGATATGCTCTGCCAGCATATCAGTGCATTGTTGTTCAAATTCTGTCAGCCTGTAAAACAACTCCTAGCTTGGTTTTAAGAAGGAAAGGGCAGTTGTGACCAGAGTCTGAAGGTAAATAGCTCATGGAAGGTGGGCTAAAAAAAGTGTGCATGGTGTTGCACAGAAACCCTGTATCCTCCTGCCACAGTTCTATCTATCAAATACCAGTCAACCTTGTAAGGCTTCCACGAGACCAGCAACAAAGGCGGCACATGGGTGTTTTATTTCTTCCTTTAGAATCCCCAGTCTAGCTTTTCATTAATAAGTAATGCCATACATTCCTCAAGCAATGCTTTTATAAAAAGCATTCAAATGAAAGGAGTTCAGTAGGAAGCAAGAACACACTTGCTAAATATTTGTGTAATTTATCACAGGACACACAATTTGTAAAATCAGGACACACAAATTTGCTGACAAGATAATTTAACTTTGAGTAGAGGATATAATCTCTACCAACAGGGTATACCTGCAGCAAAATTCTTTTATATTAAGCAAAAGAACCATAACTCATGCCTGCTCAGAAATTTTGTACTTATTCAGACAGGCCTTTGTGTATGGAACCTGCATTCCCTGGCAGTAATGTTAATATATTAAAGTGAATTAAATACATGTTATTAATTGAAAATTATGAGATTATGGGGGGTGGGGAGTAGAGGGGAGAGGGACAGAAAGCAGAACATCACAGTCCTTTTCCAGTCCAAAACAACTTGGTTTAGATTGTAGACAAGAAAAAGGTAAATTAGTGAAAGAAAAAAACGGGCTAAATGTGCGAACAGGGATTATTTTACTTTAAATGTAAAATTAAACATTCACAGATCAGAAAGTTGGCAAAAACAACCAACCAGTGGGTTTCTTTATTGCCACAGCAGCCTATGGCTCATTTGCAGTTCTTGTCTTTAAGTAGTGTATGGGAGGTCAAGAAGTCTATCTGTTGCTCAAATCTGTTTTCATTTTTAGCTCTAAGAGTGGTTCATCCAATTGATCCTTCTGTGTGAAAGGATCAAGTGACACTGTATAAATGTCAGAATTGGGTTATAAACCAAACAACTGTGGTATGATATAGCATATACAGAGGCTATTGGCTATGATTTAGTTTAAGATATGGTGCTCACAGCAGCCTTCAAGTTACTTGCAGAAATGTGACCCTAAAATCTTCAGACAAATAGTGATAAACTGGAGTTATTCCTCAAAAGCTTGAGTAACCCTAGGTTTGTAGTTGAAAAGCTTTCAGATTGTTAAAATCTGGCATGGGGGTACTGTTCTGTCTCACAGCAGTTGTGATAGTTCAGCTAGGTTTATGTGACCAGACCAAAGAAGTTCCCATATGATGCTGTGAGGGGTGGGAGCAGGTATATCACAGCTGGCTTTAGGTGGGGGGCTCTCAGGAGCATTAGCAGATCTGCCTGAGTGGAAGCAGGACTGGGAACTCAAGGTCTTTTCCCTCAGCGGTTTCTCTGAAGGCATATTTTAAAATTCTAATTATGCAATATTATTGCCTTTGTTATACTTTAAGATTTTCCTGATAGTAATAAGGCAATAATATAGTATATCTTGATAAATTATGGCAAAATATGAATATTTTCAAGCTTAGGAACTGAAGATTGTATTACATACAGTTGCTACATAAAAATCAGGGAAAGTGAAGTTCCTGTGTGGGATTGCAAAGAAGTGTTTTAAAAGACAGTGTTAACATTGGAAAAACTATCTGTATATTTCTGCCATGAAATTTTCACACCTGTTGTGAACATCTTTCATAAGCTGCAATGTGGACGCCGAGGGCTTTCTGCTACCGGCTAGCAGAGGTTTCTCAGCCCTGCTCCACTTGGAAGTGCGTGGGGTTCAATCTCCAGGTGCCACGTGGTCTGAGGCTTGGTAAATGAAGAGCGGATTCTGCTGTGGTTTGGGAGATGTTTATTCCATGTGGGTGGAAGGCAGAATGGATCAGAATGGATCCTGGACCACTTATGTCACTTTGGGTGAAACCTGAACCAGGGGGGTCTGGATCCAATGGGAAGGTGGAGGGGCGTGATCAAGGCCAAGGGCACTTTACACCACAATGGGAAGGGTGGCACCTGGGCACCTTGCCAAATAGGAGAGGATAAACCAGGGTGATTGACAAGACAGGGTGATACCACCAGGGGGTGGGATAGGGGGGTCAGGGAAAAGGGAAGAACCATTTACAAATCATGATTACACACTGCAACACTGCAATAATTCCTGTTCTGAAGTAATGTAATAATATTTGTTTCCCTGTTTGCCTGTCCTCCCCTTTTCACTTTTTCCTTTCCCAATATCTAATTTTTTATATGATTTAATCTCATTCTTTGTTTCTAAAAGCACTTCTCCATTACATTTCAAATGGAAGTATTTCCCAAAATGCTGTTAAAAAACAGAAACTGGTTTAATGCTCAAATACTTTATAAACAAGCATCCACATACATCTTTTTTCTCTCAAAAACCTGTTCTGTCTGCTCTGTGAGATCGCAGGATCTTATTAATCTGTCTTAATATAGCCCTTTAAGTCCTTCTAACCTATGAATACCTTTTGCTTGCAGCCATCCACATACATAAAGGTTAAATGGATATGGAGAGACATGTCATATCCTGTGTAAATCAGAACAGAAATATCTTCTTGGCTGGATATGAGACAATGGATATTAGACCTCATAGTTTTCGTCTGTAGAGCAGTCATCTCCCAATTGGCATTCCTGCACCACCCAGGATACACAAGACAAGACACTGTGGTGCAGGAAGAAAGCATATTTCTATCAATAAATAATTAAATAAAGTAGAATATTGAAATGTTGTCTATCTTTGTCATAGTTTTTTCATTTCTATTTTGTGTATATTTTATTGCTGTGCCTAACATTACTATGGTATTACATACATATCATTTATAAATAAGCATACATATATTTGAATGTTCTCAAGAACTTTTCACTAACATGGATGTACAATAACAAAAGTGTTTAGAGACCTCTGCTCTACACCATCTTGTTCACCTTGACCACTACGCATCTATTAATCTGTAATGAATAAAATACATGTATAATGCTCCAGTAAGGCCTGTATCAGTGTTGTAAAAGAGAAATAATGTTAGTCATCATAAAAGCAGGTATCTTCTTTCCCCTATAAAAAATTAAATCAACTTCCAGCTGTGCCTAGAGTTTTACAGTGCTTGCTCATCTTTTGCAATTAAGACATGGTGGAAACTGAGAACAGGATGTTTTGACTCCTGTCTCATAAGAGTTTCACATCACAAAACACACATGGGGCCTACTTAATTGGTTTTGGTATTCAGCCTGTAAATGGCCAAACCTGCAATCTGGGTTTGCAAAGGGAAGGAAGTACTGAATGTACAGGGACAGTTTTCTGGGTTTTGTTTATGTAAGCTGAAAGAGTTAGGATGTGTTACTTGGCAGTCTCACATAATTTGAACATTGATTTTTTTTTTTTTTAACTCAATATATGTAATCCTTGCAGGCTATTTTTCTTTTTTTTTGCAAAGCTCCTTTTTTCTTTTTCTCTCCATATGGTGATATATTCAGCACTTATTAGCAGAATGCTACTCACAGATCAACATTAGACTGCACCATGCAAAGAGGAAAAGGTGAATAACTGACAGTAAAGTTTTGAATGGCAGTGGAGGCATTGCAGCGGCTCATCTGTAAAACCAGGGACATCTTTATATGCCTCTTTTTTTTTCTGTTTTCTCTTATTCTTAGACTATGGACTGTGTAGGGCAAGGACTGTGTTTTTCTTCCCTTTCTGTACCTTGCCCATAATTACTTCCATGACATCATGTCTTTCATCCTAAACAACTACTCTACTAAAAATAATAATCACAGCCATCACCAACAGCTGTATGTGAGGATGTCAAATGCAGAAGGTCTAATCATGTGCTGCTGAACCACTGGAAACTGTCTGAAAGCAACCAGACTGGGAGGACTGGTGAGAGATGGGAGTGTGTGAAGTATTCAATGACCAGAAGTAGAGACCTTGGGATAATGAATGCACATTTCCAGTAGGATTTAAATTATAATTTTGTATTAGCAGTAGGTTTGAAATACAGTGGCAGTCTCTTGTCTTCTGGTATAGACGGAGTGAACCGGCCTTTTGGTCTCTCTCCATTTACTCAGTCACCATCAGTGCTAAGAGCTTCATTGCCTCTTTCCAAGGAAGAAATTCGTGAAGCTGGCCAGACCAGCCTCTTCTGCCCGCAGAGAGCTGTCAGGCTCTGGTTCTGCATGGTTTGTCAAATAAGCATTGCCATCTGATGGCAGAGCTTTGGTACTGCACAGTCTCTTTGCCCAGGGCAAGCCGGCCACAAACCAAGTGATTTGTTCACAAATGAAGTGTCTATCACTGAACATCTGAATTAATTTTTTTTCTGAAGCTACTTTATGATGATTGCCCTGAGAGGTTATGGAGTCCCCTTCAGCGGGGATATTCAGGGCATCTAGACATAGTCTTGTGCCATGTGCTCTGGGATAACCCTGCTTGAGCAGGAAGGCTGTACCACACGACCTACTGTGGTCCCTTCCAACCCGATCTGTTCTGTGATTCTGTGATTTCCTCTGAGTCACATTAAAAAAGTGCTTCTTCACCCATATCAGTGGTATCCTTGTTGCCTGAAGCTTTAGCAAATGGAAATATTTTTCCCAGTGATCAAAAGCCTGATTCTGACATTGCTATCTAGTTGATTGAGTTCTTCCTTTCTTGACACACTCTCTGTTTTGGGTAATCAGCCTTGTGTCATGTGATGAACTGGCACTGAGACCATGCAAGGCAATGGCTGGAGTTTAGCCTATGCAACCTTTCCACATGTGTGTGAAGCATGAAACTGAATCTCAAGTGGTCTTAAAAATTATGCTTTTCATTTAAACCTGCATATGTACTCCTGAATGGGTGAATTTGATTATGCAATAGACAATTTGGTAAGAACAAAAGCATATCATGTAAAGACAAAGTTGCTCCACGTGCATCTCAGGCAAGAGTGATGACTGAACACGTGCCTTTTCTCTATTGTACTGTCACCTACAAGACTCAGTTGTGGAGTACATCCCTCACATGCTAAAGCATGAAATGGCCATGCGTGTCTGATACTCTCATTGTCAAACAAAATGTTTTTGCTACTACTGCCATCAGAGTAGCAAAGGAAAGACTATTTGCAGCAATGATGGCAAGATTTAAGATAAAATTTGACTTTAGAACTGGATTTAATAGTTATCCTAGTAACTAGTTAATGTAAGAGAATTTTGAGCTGTTTGTTAATCCTATCACAATCAAATGGACTCTTTAGCAATCTAAAGTATTCTTTCTACCCACCTATCATTCCTGTTTTTAAAGGCACACCAACTTGCAGTAACATCCTAGCTGTATGTGCTCAACTTTCTTTTCAGTTCTCCAGAGCTGGCCCTGTATGTTCTTGGTGTGTCTCAGCTCCACTTTCTTCTATCTTTTCCACAGTTGTACCGCCAGAGAAATATCAAGTTAGTAGAGCAAAAGAAAATACACACAAATGCCGATCTTGTATATTTGAGTTAAATACATCATTATCCCATTTTCCTTCATTCTTTCTCAAACTGAGTGAATTCCCAAAGTAACCAGTAAGCTTTTCATGCAGTCACAATATTTCTCTGTGGCACAGAATAAAGTTTTTCCTTTGATTTTCTTTACCACCCTCCCTGCATCATAATATGATTATAAGGATTAGCTAATGCTTATTCAGAATTCAAAAGCTGTGGCAAACTATGCAAACTATGGATAAAATGAATTTTTAAAATGTAACAGTTATCAGTATTTTTAAATAGGTTTGTTGACTGTACTTCAGGCATGGAACAGAAAATTTATGATAAAAATGAACAGAGAATGACCATCTAAACCATCACTCATTCATTTGTTGGCCATATTTTTCATCATTTACACAAAAGGAATTTTTTGTGGATATTATGTTAATTTCTGCATCATGCTTTATAGTATGTACATCATTGCTGGAAGTGTTCCGATCAGATCCTCCTCACACTGTTGATAAACCTGGAAAAGCCAACCACTCTTCTGGACCTTTATATAGGAAAACAGTTTTAGTTGTGCTGATTAACACAGATTATCTAGAAATTCTGAATTGACTCATGTACAGTTAAGATTACTATAGCAAAAAAATGATGACCTGGACTTCTGAACCTCTGCGACACTGTCCATGTAATGCCTCATGAAGAACAGGATCTGAAAAACCTAGACAGATTATACCTGGAAATACTACAATATAAATTGTTATTTAACACAGCAAATTAATCTGCAAGGACATAAATGGAAAATATCTCCCAGCAATCTAACCTATGATTAGGGTTTGAAAATGGAGTTTGATCATTTATACCAAATGTTTTTCCTCCATGAACCTTGAATTTTGCAGGTTTATAGCTTAAATGTAAAAACAAATATTTTTTAGTTTTTCCAGTTGGTTGTTACATTGACAAACTGTCATGTAGTCATGACATCATGTCACTCAGTATTGACAGAAATTTATTTCTGCAAAGGGAACTGTTAAAACCATATAATTATAACTCCTCTTTAATTGCCTTCTTGGCTTAGTTTTGAAATCTCATTTCTCAACACTGAAATCTCTATCTGGTTTTAACTGTGGTTTTGGGGTTTCTTACTGGTTGTGGGTTTTTTGGTTTGTTGGGTTTTTTTTTGTTTTTGTTTTGTTTGGTTGGTTGGTTTGGGTTTTTAAATTTTTTTTCTTTACATAGACTTGGTGTGATTACTTAAAATACTTTTAGTTTATATATTTTACAAGGTGAGAAGTGATAGAAAATGCAGTAATTGATATTTAATATCTTTGTTTTACTTGCCTGGTAGAATCTTGTGGATGAGTAAAAAGTACAGAGATTTAAAACTTGTGATTCAATATCTGTATTTCAGAGGCATATAGACTTCGTTTCCAGGGTCTACTGCCTGCATGTTAAGTGCTTTGTCCGCTTCCAGAAAACTGCATAGGGAGTACCTCCCACATGCAGTGGTGTCACGCTGAAATGCTGACAGTGTTCCCATTCCCACAAGAGGGCACCAGGCACGGGAAAATCCATTCACATTCATTAATATCAGCCTTATCGTTCATCTCTATTTCTTTATCAGTTGTAGTACTAAATTGCATAATATCAAATGAAGCCCCTTTTACATGTACTACACAAAGAAGTTACCTTTTAGCCAATTTGTACTTGTAATTATCTACATTTAAACATCAGTTCATGCCACTTACTATATTTCACCTGTGTCCAGAGAGGCGAAGTGCTTTGCTATCACAGTTGTAAATCAATGTTCTGTTCTATTGCCTATGTGTGGACCCTTTCTCATATAGGAAATTCACACAGGCAAAATGAAGCACTTTCTGAAGCAAATAAGGCAAAAGAGTGGTTGTACATCTAGAAATCTTCCTGGTTTCATGTGTGCAGTTCCCTTTTCCCTCTGAAATTTCTTGCAGCATCTAGGATCTGCCTCATTCATCCCCTTCAAGCTGCTCCAGTCCTAATCATCATGGCATCACATGGCAGAGACCATCTGCACTGGTGGAGTGACATTGCTTTGCAAATTATCTCAGTTTAACTTGCCTGATCTTAATCTCTGTCCACCCAACCAGCACAAAACTTCTGCAGTTGTGAGACTCCTGCACAAAGAAAGTTCTTCAGCAAAAGTGGGATCTAAAGCTGGTTTTCCCACGTGAACACTCTTACTTCAAGGGGGGAAGAAAAAGTCCTTTGTGAAAGGGTTTCACTCCTATTGTTTTTTGGCTGTCATTTCAACCTACAAGAGGCAACCTTCATAATGAAGAATTTCTCATCAGTGTTTGTTTATTTTCAAGATAATTACACAATTGGGATTCTATGTGCTGGGAGAAAAGTTTGTTTCAAAGTAGTTACGTGGATTTGTAATCTTACAGTTCTACAACTGCTGTGAACTGTGTCTAGTTGACGTCATCTGTGTGCAAACAAATCCCTGTTTTCTTCTGCACAGAAGTGAGCTGTTTCAGCAATGTTTAGTCAACCAGCACTGACTGACCTTCTCAAATCCAGAGATTCATTTTCAATAAATGTTTAACTACTGTTTTCTAAAGCTAACAGTTTACAACATGTAAACTTTTAATCTTACACTGACTTTATAGTTACTAAAGAGAATGGTTGCTGTAGGGCTGCATGGCTTGTCTACCCTCAACCATTTGATATTAAACAAATAATGTCATCAGCTTTCTATACTAATAGTGGATGGAATTCCAGAAATGACCAACGTATGCATACATTCTTTGGCCAGGCATGTGGAGGTAGACTAAACTCAATGTTCTACTGAGTTGCCTCAAATACTGAAGATAAAGGGCATGCTATATGGGCTGAAAATAATTTTCCTTCCCCACAGTAAAACATGCATGTTTGGATGGACTTGCATGAAGCCAGCATCCTTTCAAATGATTGCAATTTCAGTTCACAGTACTTGTTTCTACCTGGCTTCCATAGTGGGAATAGAGGAGTAAAACTCATCTCCCACTCATCTCACAAACCCCAAAAGTTCTGAGATAAAATCTCATCATCAAGTCAGGTATAGTGTATCTTCCCTGTTAGTTATCCTCAGGCATAGATATCAAAACCCTAGGTATATTTTGAACTGATCTTGACTATTTTATACTGAAGTACAGCTCTTCCTGCAGATTACTGATGTACTTGTTAGAGTCTTCACATTTAAGGCAAATTGTCTCTAATCAGAGACTCTGTGGTTTGTTACCATAAGTCATATATTCCCAGGCTGTTCTGCCTACTTGCTGCTACCCAGTTTCAGTGCACTCATCCAAAATTTTATTGGGACTTTGTTATTTGTTGTTCTCTACTACTGAGATTGCAGGAGTTGCTCTAGATGGTTGTAAAGCAGTGCTCACCCTTAAAAAATGAGCAATCTTCCATGTTTTGTAAATTTTCCCAAATCCACCTGCCTGTAAGGGAACATTTTTATGATACTGGGCTGTTGACCACTTGCCAAGGACTGAAAAAACTCATTCAGAAGATACAACTACTCATATCTAATATCTTCAGGAGTGTCTGTAATACTGGGCATGGGTAAATTAGGCCAAAGTTGTTTACACTTTCAGGAGAAGATGTTTATGCATACCTTTGAAGCATTTAATGCACAGTTATGTATTGTGCTTTGCATGAAGATAGAATGTATATATACACAAAGATTCGCATCTTGTAAAAAACTTTTGCCCTGTGTTTGACACCATTTGGAACTATTTCAATCTGTGGTTTCAGCTTAGAATTCGAGACTGTGCTTATTCAACTCATGAATGTATTCTGCTGAAAAAAATCAATAATAAAAAAAATTTCATCTTCTTAGATAACATGAATATAAAATAATAGCTAGTACAACAAGTCTGAGTAGAACACCAGTATTCAGGTTTGTGTTTGTCTCATTATTGTGTGAAACGGTGTATCTAGGGTCAGGTGTTGGGTGAACCTGGTTTCCCTTACCACTGCTTGGATTTTTCTGATCAAACATAAGCAGCAAAGCATATTGCTTGATTTTGATGCAAAATCAGAAAGGCTGGAACCAAAAGAAATGAGATTCAGGAGGGTCTAGATTCCCTTGCAGCAGTATTTCTGTGAAGTGCATTAACTTCAAGCTTTTGAAGTGGGACTCAACCTATTTCTTTCTATTGAACAGGTTTGGAGGGTTTGTTATAAAAGTCTAATTGAGTCCAGCTTTTAGGGGCTGTTTCCTTGCAGCTTTTTAATGGTGTTGGATAAGGCTGGGACATGTGGCGTTAACATGATCTCTGTAAACTGAGTAAGTCAATACTTGATGGAATCGGTTACTGAATATGTGTTTTTCCTGTACTGGAGTCAGGATGAGAGCATTCCTCTGCAGCCGAAGATACTAACCTTGCTCTGTAGGTTGTGTGCAGTTCGCTATAACAGTGACCCACACAGAGTTTTGCAATCAAGTGATGCAACCAACTTGAATTTGGGGCACAGTTTCATGGCCGTTAGCACTGAAGTGCCACCACTGCAAACACTAAGAACTACCAGCACCCCGTGTGTCGATCGACTCTCTGCGCCCTTCACACAACGAATGCCCAAAGCATCCTTCCCTCGCCTCTCCCCGCACATGTATGAGACAAAATTTGGTAAATTTAAAAAAAAAAAAAAAAATAAAAAAGAGGCATCTTTTTAGAGCTCTGTGGGACAAAGTTGTGGGACCGCTTCCCTCCCTGCCTCCCTGTCAGCCTTGCCCCCGCCTTCCCGCTGCCCGGCGGTGGCGGGGCCGGGCTTGTCCCCGCCCCTGCCCGCCCGCGCCCCGCCCCGTCCCGCTCAGCCAAAATGCGGCGCTGGCCGCTGCGGGCACAGACGCCGCCACCATGACGGACCGCTCGACTTTCGACACCAATGTCATCACCATGACCCGCTTCGTGATGGAGGAGGGCAGGCGGGCGAAGGGGAGCGGGGAGTTCACGCAGCTCCTCAACTCCCTGTGCACGGCCATCAAAGCCATCTCCACCGCCGTCCGTAAAGCGGGCATTGCCAACCTGTGAGTCCCGGGATGCGCCCCGCACCTCCCCGCATCCCCGCGGGTCCAGGGCATCCTGCTGCCTCCGGGGTGGTGGGTGTCGGGATGAGGATGGGAATGGGTATTTCTTTCACCAGAAAAGCCTGCGAGTGGGGTTACGTCAACTCATCCTCTTGCACAGAGCTGAAGGTGACTCCTTTAGTATCTTGGTTTCTTGATTTTTTTCAAGTGACACAGGTTCTATGACTTTTCAATAGTACAAGGCATCCAGTCTTTGAGAAATGTGTGTCGATAATAGAACTTCATGAATACTTTCAGCAGGTGTGAGTGCCTGGAGCCATAAGACCAAATAGACTGAAAGACAAAGCCTAGCAAAATACAGCTGAATTATTGCTCATCGCATACTGCTTAAATCAAAGCACCATTTTGTCCTTTGAAGTGTTGAATCAAATTCAGAGTGAAAAAAATTCAGAATTTTTTTTCATAGAGCATCATAGCAACTAGAGATTCTCTATGAAACTTTGGATATCTAAGGCTTATAGAAGATGTGCTGGTTAGAAACGGAGGTGTCTATAGTCAGCCAGTCAGAAGGATGTTTTTCTGGAGATGCATCAGAAGGAATTTGGAACTCTTGAAATGCAAAATAGCTGAAACAGCTTGTAAGTAACTAACCCTCCTAGGTATTTTGCATATTCTTCATACACCCAGTTGTGTGCTGATCAAGGCTTTAGACATGGTCTACTTCATTACTTACTGGAAAATGTTGTGAAGAGAAAAAGAATTTGTCTCTATAAGCCATGCAGAGGAAAATGTAATAAGATAAAAGGCAAAAATTCTCCACTTTATGTATATTTGTGCTATATTTTTCATTTTTACTTCAGACTGCATGTAACTGTGGTAATTTTTATTTGTTATGTGCTAGTCCTTTCATATGGCTCGTCTATCTATCAGTAGAGACCAAGGTTTCCCAGCTGTAATCTGATTTGTAAGCTTGACACCCTATTCCTTTTGTGTCTCACATGTGTGTCTGTTGGCAGCTGCCCACAGGTTTGGTATCTGTGCCCATGGAGTTGCCTTATGATCCCCTGTGCAGTGGGTTTAACTCTTCATCAGGGCTGGGGTAGCAGGCTTTGGACTCATAAGCCTCCTTGAACAGTACATCTCCTACTGTGGGACTGCATTTTATCAGCAGTGGTGAGATTTTGCTTTGCTGTCAGGGAACACGAACAAGTAAGCATCGCTGCAGTCCATTTCTTTGGACCATCCTCAGACTCACGTATATGCTTAGTGCAGAACAGCTGTGGAAGGCATGCACACCCTTCCCAGCTGCAGGCTCCACACCTTATCTTCCCCTTGCAGGAGACCCCAAAAGATGAGGTGAAGAAGCTGTTCTGCTGCTGTGCCTCCACTCATAAGCACAGTGTTCAAAGTACTTTTTTTTTTGAAAAGCACTTTCACAGTTGCAGAAAAATATTCAAGTCACTCTAGCAGAGAGAGAGAGAAAGACAGAGTTATGCCATGTCTTTTTCTTTGTCTCATGAATTAAACTGAAGAAATGCAGTGCATTTCATAAAGTAGTGTGTTCAGTGTTATCACATAAAACCTGAAACACCAGTGTTGAGCCTAATCAATTAACTGTAGCTGAAGTACATAAGAGTCATCTGATTGTGTGCTGAGCTTGGTATTGTTTTTCTCTTCTAAGAGCTAAACTTCCCCTTTCTCTGCTTTGCGTGCTTGCAAAATCGCCTATCATAACGTCTCCTGGTACTTCCGTGTGCCAGATGGTTTGATTCTGATTGACTTGGACCATTTTATTTGTGTTTCTTATTTGTATTTTTCAGTTCTTTTCCCAAGGAAACATTTACTACTTCAAACCAAAACTGAAAACATTAAACCATAAATAGGTTGATTGATCTGTGAACAGACATCTTCTGCTGCAATTTGCCTATCATATTGCTAATCAGGAGTATACTGCATACAGAGGATATAGATAACTAGTGTGGTCAAATTTACATATATACTCATATTTTTAAAAGTATTCATATACTCTTAAAACATAAAATTTTCTAATTAATTCTTAGCTTTTAGGGTATGCAGAGCCTAGAACTCAGGAATAATATGTAGGTCTTAAGAGCTCATTAAAAAGCACAGTTGTAATTCAGCCTTCACAACCTGGTCTAGCTGTGTTTAACTATAGTTTACAAACTATTGAAAAGCAATCCCTTGTTTTGTATTTCTCAGCAACTTCTAGTTATGCAAACACAGGTAATGGCAACATGTCTCAGCAAGAATTCACTGGGCAGTAAATAAAAAACAGGGTTGGAGAGCTGAGATGTCATTTGAAAGTGCCGTATTTTTACAGGAGTTTTTACAGGCATGAGAAACAGAGCACTTAAGATGCAGTGCTCCATTCTAATGAAATGCTCTCTCTTGCAATTGATTTAGCTATGGAATTGCTGGATCTACCAATGTGACCGGAGATCAAGTAAAAAAGCTGGACATTCTTTCCAATGACCTGGTGATTAACATGCTCAAGTCGTCCTTCAGTACTTGTGTTATCGTGTCCGAAGAAAACAAAGATGCTGTGATAGTGGAAACTGAAAAGCAGGTTAGTAACTTTAAAATCCTCGCTGCTTGATTTCAGATCAGCCCTTACAGAGGTACTGCTCCATATCTGAAAAAGTAAAACTGAGCTAAAAGTTTCAGAGAACAGGTACTTTCCTGAGCTGGCAAATGAAGGTGGAGGTGATGGGTGGAGAGACTGTTAGTCAACATTTGTTCTTTCTGTCATTTCTGCTCTCCAGACTAATGTTTGGTTTGGTTTTTTTTTTAATGTATTGTTCCTCCCCACATTCTTTTTCTCCCACCTTTTTGTTACTGGGGAGAAAAGGTTTCATTCATACCATCTGATCTCTGGAACTATGTTCTGAGTCAGTCAAGCTCTTTTGAAATGTCGTTTTTTGAGTAGGACACTGATGGACTGTTCTCTGCAGGTCAAATCTTGAGGTCTTTAATTCATGAAAATTCTCCTTGAAGCCTGTGAAAGACTTGGCAACAATGAAACAAAAGCATTTTTTACATTCATTTTTATTTATATTCACAAGCCTGCATGTGCTTGTTGTGGGATAGTTCCTCTTTCCCAGCTAATATTTTGGTCTGATCATGTAAAAATCTGAGTAAAAATATAATAAAAATGAACAGCAAAAACATAATTTACATAAGTATATCCATAAGTATATCCATAAGTATATCCATAAGTATACATATGTAAACATAAGTATAATAATGTTTCCTTTGTTTAAGCAGTTCTCTCTGTCCCTGTTGAGAAATCTTCAAAATTGATTTTCTAGGCATTGGATTTCCTTAGATCTGAACAAATATTCTCAAAGATCACTGAGGGAGTCTGAGTATTAATGCTTTTCTAAACTAAATGTGAGCCAATACAGTGTTTTTATCAGTGCATACCAGAAAATCCTACTTGCAGAGCAGAGCATTGCTGAATTTAAATTAAAGTTTCTGACGTGCAGGATAAAATCAAATTAAAAACAAACACAGTTCTTGCATCCAATTATTAAGACAACTATGAGTAAAATTATGGGGGACTAAAATATTCAAAAGGTACAGTTAATTCAACTTTTTCCCCTGTACTGTCAATTTCCTGTATCTACAAGATTCCTTAAACCAGCAATAAGGCAGAGACTTCTTTTTTGACACAACCCCCC
>VWYP01008903.1:4645-32961 GCA_013400435.1 Pycnonotus jocosus | reverse complement strand
AGAGGACAGATAAAGGAAAATATATAGTTTGGGCATGGCAACCATTAAGGAGCTTTTTAATACCTTCATAGGTAGAGATAAAATAAAAGTTTTTAGCTCTACATAAAAAAGGCTCATCTTCATTTTGATTTTTTTTCCTTATTATTCACAAAGACATGTTGTAACCGAAGAGAAAGTGCAACCTAGCCCAGATGATGGATATGAAAGGATTCACTTTATTTACACAGATGAAATTAAACCAATGAAAGTATTCACCCTTTTTTTCTCATATGAAAAAGTATATGAGAAAACTTCACTTTTCCTGTGTTATCATCTGCTATGTACTCTAAAGATTTCTCAGCTTCTGGTTTGGCGCAAATCACAGTTGTAATAAAAAATGAATTCTGGTCCAAAGAATTGCTGACATTTGCATTTGGTTCCTTCATAATCTATAAAGGCATTTTAGCTTATTTTGCTGTGTAAGTCTCTGAGAAAATTTGCCTAGTTAAATGTTTTTATTTGGAGGAAGTGAATAAATACTGTCACTAATCTAGTTTCCTCTTTTGTATTCTCTAGGGTAAATACATAGTCTGCATAGACCCTCTAGATGGTTCGTCAAACATTGATTGTCTTGTTTCCATTGGGACCATCTTTGCAATTTATAAAAAGGTAAATTTCTTTCATGTAGAATAGGCAAAACCATTATTGTGCAGCTTTTGGTGAAATAAAATTGTATGGGAAGACAATAAAATATAACTAATATAACTTGTTTTCGAAAGATTCGGGGCCAGCTTTAAGTTAAATCTAGTATTTCACAGACATGTGGATTTGAATTTGAATTAGTCTCTTAGAAGAAGAAGAACCTATGTGTACGTGGAAGCCTAGCTAATATTTAATTAGCCAGCTAATGAAATTACCCCTTGGAAAATATCATGTCTTAGGTTTCATGAATATTTGTGTTGAGACAAAATACCACATGGTTGTCATCTACTTGGGGAATGTGCTTTCGGGTTTTTCTTGTTCTCTGTACTTGCAGTCTTGTTGGCCTGAGGACAGGCGTCAAAAACAAACCAGAGCTGAAACATGTCATGTGCATTTGAAGTATCTAATTCTCTCTGAAAAGCCGAAACTCTTTCTGAAGGAGGTTGAAATACCAGACTTACAGGTCACAACATGGGGGAAAAAGTAAATCAGATAAAACACACCCAAGTGTCCATTTTAATCATCTTTTGGATGTTGTCATATATCCCAAAGTAGCTATTTTCAACTTCATTTTTGTGTGAAGCAAAAGAAAACAAAACAAAAAATCCCAAGTACTTTTGATCAGCTTTGAACTCTGTGAGTCATGTTTCATTTATTTTCAACTGTGCCTCTGAGTTTTCCTCTGAGCTGTGTTCATCATCACCTGTGAGGAGGTACATAGCTCTTTATTATCTCCTTAATCCTTTCCTGCTTCCTGCATTCCTGCTAGGCTTAGTTAGAAGAGCATTTCTATATCAATGTGTTTGTATTCTATATGTAATTTATATTAGTGCATCCAGTAGGAATCTCAGTTGGGGGTTATGGAAACATCTGTGCCACCTTATGCATGGATATGGAGCAGAAGACTGTCTCTATCCCAGAGTCCAGTCATGTACCAGCAATAACAATGAAGTAAAATTGACTATACTCTTTCTTGTTCTAGATGTCCCCTAGTGAACCTTCTGGGAAAGATGCTTTACAGCCTGGACGAAATCTCGTGGCAGCTGGTTATGCACTCTATGGGAGTGCCACCATGCTGGTACTGGCCACTTCTGCTGGAGGTGTCAACTGTTTCATGCTGGATCCGGTGAGAAGTCTTCTCTTTCTTTGTTTCTGTATTAAGGGTTACCAGGTACTGTGTGTAAGAACTGTTTGTCCCCAGGAAAATCAACCAAAGGAGCACTTTTCAAGGTAGCATGAAGGAATGAAGTATAAATGCACTTGTACTTATAACCCACCAGCACTAATGTCAAGAGACTTGCATTCCACCTGCCTGATGGCAGCAGTGCCCTGTGTGATTCAACAACAGGAAGACAGCTGAGTCAGCAGAGCAAATACACAGCATGTGTAATCATGTGATATTTAAAATGAGCAGTTTTCTGCAGTACAAAATACCCTTTAAGTCTTATTAATGTTTTCCTTAATGCTAGGACCTTAGTAACCAGAAGAACATAAATATTTAACCTTATTTTGTGTTTTCAGATCCCAACATGATGTGTAAAAGAGTAAGTGATGTGTGTGGGTGATATGATGTTCTAGCATGCATTTGCCATGAGTTTTGAAACAAAAGTCATGTTGATCGTAGCAGAAAGTAGTTTGCTTTAGTGGCCTGTTTCTTTGTGATCAGTCAGGGTGTGCCACCTGCCAGTCTTAAAATTTTATAACCTGCAATGATCAAGCTGCAGGAAATATAACTTAGTACCCTCTGTTTAGCAGCAGCTTAAATGCATGTATTTTTGACTTTATTCAAGTAACAGATTTAACTTGGAGCGTCCGTGCATGTTATTTTGTTGACTCTTAGCACTAACTTGGAAATTTACTTTAGGGAAAACTGAACAGACCAGTCCTTGGTCACAGGCTTCCAGTTAGCCCAAGCTAAAAGGAACTGGAGTATCTGCAGCTATTTGAAGTTGTTTATACATTGGTTCAGCCAGCACTCTCAGTTTTCAAACTCCTTGGAGTTCTGAAACTTACATTGTTGTAAGTCTAGCAAAAGAGCAGAGAGAAACAAATTTACAAATAGCATTTTTTTGGGCATAGAAAATAGAGAGTGCTTGGAATGGTAGTATGAGGAGGCTTTCAAGGTGCTAGGATTCATGCTCTGTCTATGTTTATGGATAAACAAAATACTGTGCATGTAAACTGCAAAGACTACTTTTCTGTAGGTACTGAATTATTTTAAAAATTGACAGTGGTAGTAAATGTTTATTAGATTGTGTAAGTTTTGGGGTTTTGCCTTGGTTTGGCAAATAAGTGAGCAATTAATGTTAACAAATACTTTTTCTTTCTTGTTGCTAGGCAATTGGAGAATTCATTTTGGTGGAAAGAGATGTGAAAATCAAAAAGAAGGGAAATATCTACAGTCTCAATGAAGGCTATGCTAAATATTTTGATCCTGCCATCACAGAGTATCTCAAAAAGAAGAAATTCCCTGAGGTAAAAGGACCTGTTTCAGAGAAACTTTCTGATGACAAACAATATTCATGATTTCCAGCTTTATGATCAATCACTCATTCTCTCATGCACTGTTGAGAGCTTGTTTTCCTTTCCTGTCTATTTAAAATATAATTTGATGTAGAATTATTAATGAGACCAGCAGTTGCTGTAACTAGATATTTCAGCATTCTCTAATACTGCCCTGTACCTCTTTTGCAGTTTTTTACTTTCTTCCTTTTTTCCTTTTTTGAATCTTTTTCCTGAATGAGGGCCTGAGTAATGGTGCTGGAGGCAAAACTGGGCATTTGGTAATCAAGTGGAGAGGAAATCTTGTGCAGTGATGAAGAAGTTTGATCAACACATGTATTGCTGCTTCCTCACTGCAACATCTGAGTGGCTGCAGAGCAGAGTGGAGGTGGCAGTGGGTCATTGCTCAGTGGTAACATGAGCTGTGTCCCAGGGCTGCCTCTCTCTTGAATATCTGGTGTAGTTTCAAGGCCTTCCTTGTGGTTGTGCAGCTTCCTGGTGTTAGGAGGCCCAAAGCTCGAAGGAGTGCCCGTAAAAGGTTCTCATGCCTTACACGTTTAGTCACTGGAGTTATTACACTCACAATGAAATGTGAATACCTACTGTTGTTAAGTGTTAGTGTCCCTTCCTGACTTCCTGATCTTGCTTTGAAAGACTGATGTTTTCATAATTTGTCTTTTCAGGCTTAAGGTGTTGTTTGTGTAGCTATTAAAATGTACTACAAGGAGTAGAATAAGGAAATAATATCAGAAGTCAACTATTAACAGTTTCTTAGCAAAAAAATAGCAGAAGCTGGCAAAAATGTTTGGAAGAAGTCAGAAAGATCACTTCTTTTCCTCTTCAATTCTCTTTCTGCTAGAAAAGACAAGGCCCCAATATCAATTCCTAGCACTTGAGTTTTTGCTGTTGGAAATGCAGTGTTTTCCAGGTGTTAGCACCAGTGGAGAGCTGGGATACATTTTCTGCTAGGCTCATCTATGCTGAAGCCTTCTGTTGCTCCTTTTCCTTGGATTTTCCTATTTAGAAAATGAAGAGGATACTGACATACTTTCCAAAACTACCTTGAGTATTATCAATGAAGCACAATATGGAGATGAAAGACGTTAGGACTGCTAAGGGGGCATGTGGGGGAGATTAACCTGGTGTGCTCTACAGCTACTTTTATTGGAATGTGTTTCTGTAGGATGGCAGCTCACCATATGGTGGGAGATACGTAGGATCTATGGTGGCAGATGTGCATCGCACACTGGTGTATGGAGGAATCTTTCTGTATCCTGCTAACTCCAAAAGTCCCAAAGGAAAGGTAAGCCTGAATAAGCTCAGTTGTAGAAAATACTACATTATGTAGACATTTCACTGTCAAGACCAGTATTTTGATTACAGAGCCTGTGTTTTGTAATTTAGTGGCTTGTACTTCTTGTTTGGGGGCATATGGCCATCCCTTGCACACTGTCACAAGTGACAGCAGCCTGGTATCAGACACCTATTTTAGGGCTGCTGCTCACCTGTTTCGACTGCAGTGACTTCTCTTTTATCTGCAAACATATCCAGCTTGTGGAACATGCCAGGGAATGGGCTGCTCAAACAGGCTCCCTTGCACCATGTCAGCCAAAACTGGTGGTGCTGGTCCCAACTGAGGAGAACGTTACAAAGCGAACAATCCACATTACCCTGAGATTTCTTGTACAAGGTAGTTTGTCAGAAGCCTAAATGTAGTTGGCCCACTGGGAGAAGCTCTGCCAGAGAGAAACACATGTTCATCTTGTACATGGTAACAGGATTTCATCTGGAGGAACCATGCCTGGCTGCATCTGCCAGGACAATGGTCAATCAGGGAAGATCACACACTTGCAGGCTGACAAGAGGACTGTTTGCTCAGTAAAGACCTTTGATCTGTTTTTTAATCTCTGTAAAATATTTCTTCAGATTGCAGATAAGATAGTTATTCATTAGAGAAACCTAGTGGCATGCTCAGAGCTCATGTTTTTGTTTATTTTCACACAGTCCTATGTGGTCTGCCTCGTTAACAGTTGTGTGTTAACATACAAGCTTTATCTCTCTGTAGATAGCACAATGCAAACATAGGCTATGAGAAAGATTCAGATCTTCAGATTGGGAAAATCCAGCATTCACTGTGTTTTTAAAAGAAAAATCCACACAATTTCATTATTGAGTCAATGTTTATGTGAAATAAAGTGTACTTAGAATATTGATTGGTTTAAAATCAGATGCCAAATGTATTTACATTTCATGATTTTTGGCATTGCCTGGCCTGACATGCTGCCATTTTGACTTTTGTCTTCTAGCTGAGACTGCTCTATGAATGCAATCCTATGGCTTTTGTTATTGAGAAGGCTGGGGGAATAGCAACAACTGGTCATCAAGCAGTACTAGATATAGTGCCTGAGGATATCCACCAAAGAGTTCCTGTTGTCTTGGGGTCTCCTGATGATGTGAAGGAGTACCTTGAGATAGTCAAGAAGCATTCAGCTAAGTAAAGAAAGTTTGCTGGATTCACTGTGCAGAGGGGATAAAATGTCTTACAGCTGAACCAAAAAATGCACTGCAATGTTGTGAGATTGAGCTGTCTGACTTCTGTAGCAAAAGAGCAAATGAGCCATATTTTCATAAGATTTTTTTTTAAATGAAATCTTGTGCAAGTGCATTGTGCAATGAAAGGCATTAAAAGATTGCATTAAAGGAAGCATTAAAAATGAAAGCAATGGAAAAATGTTTTCTTTTTCATTTATCATTTGTGGTTACAGAAGAGCCACATGTGCTGCAAGGAAATACTGTGTTGCATTCAATATCTAGGGGGGGAGAGACTCACCTATCTCAGACAACTTGCAGACTATCAGCAGTACAGCTGACTCCGTCCTCTTTCAAAAGTCTTGGGAAGAAGACTCAGCAGCCTCTTGCAGTGAGCGGCCTTTCCTAGACCAATGTGCCCACTCCAGAAGCTGCTCACTGTATTTTGGTCTGGATTTACTCTGATGGAGAATTAATGTTTGTGAAACATGGGCATTAGCGTATGTTAATTCTGACATGTGATGTTTATATTGCTGGTTACACAAGGGTGGAAAGTGACACGTTAGTGTGGAGGGGTTTTAATGGGATAAATACACAGATTCTGCTGCAATGACCCAGCTATCTTTGCCAAAAATTAACCTGCTTACTTGATGAAAACAGGAACTTGTGTGTTGCTAGCAACCTTCACCAGATGTTATTTTGGGGTTGGAGATTACCATGGGAAAGGATTCTGCTGTGCAAGCAGGAGGGAGGTGCGAAGATCTCCCCAAAGCATACTGACATTTAATACGCTTATTCAGAGCATGCTGCTGGGAAGAGCACGCCAGTGCTTGGGAGCTAGATGGGCTGTCCACCACTATCTGGATACAGTTTTTTAATCAATTAAAATCAGCAAATCTTTGATATTTCTCACGGCCCACTTACCTTCACCAAACTCAAAGTAAGGATCACATGGATGGTGGGTAGACTACCACTGAACAAATTCATTCGGCCAAATTCATGGTTTGGGGTCCTGTCTAGGTGTGCCATGAGCTATAAACCTTCCTGCCTGAGGGCTTTGCATGTGTCAGCGCAGATAACCTGACTGAGTGTGGTTCTTCTTGTAAAATGAGAGAATTATGGGGAAGCTGAAATCCAGGGTGCAAGAGCATGCTCTATGAGGGCTCAGACAGATGAAAACCTGAGGACCCTCGTTCTGACAGGTCATGCTGGGGCATTTGGAGGCATACTGGCAAACTTTGGACAGTTGTATATATGCATCTGTTCTCCAGCTGATGGGGGGTAAGGTGTTTCTGTCAGGGACTGAATGGCCTCGTTTCTGCTGAAAATGTTAATTCTGGTGAGGCTTTGCTAGTAAAGACAACTTTCAGGGACCTGAACCCTTAAAAGACTGAGAGTGCTGGCAGTAGTCAGCTTGGACTACAGTGCCTCAGTGGTCTGTTAGCATGACTCAGCAGACAGAGTCCATAGCAATTTATGCCTAGTTACCATAATTCCTTGCCTGTATCTGCCCTCAAGCTTTACAGGAATCCTGGACTGTATATATCTATTTTTAATAAACATACTGACAACATGTAAAGGTTATAAAAGGAATGTCAATACTGTCCACGTTTGCTAGGTCAGTTCTCAGTGTTTTGTTTTGCCTATAGGCTGACATTTCATACTGAGCATTTTACCCATTGTGAGCTTGGTTTATCTTATCAATAATACATAAACCCACATTTGAACAACATCCCTGGCTAGCCACCAGTGGGGAGAACTGCTTAGCAGTCTCCTTCTATATCTCCCTTTCCAGAGCTCTCTCTGTCTGTCAGTGCAGAGCAGGAGGGTGGGTTTGTCACAGTGTCCGCTGTTCGCCCCCGTGGCAGTTCTACCCACTGCCCTCCTCAGAGGCTGCACTGTGACCTTTGGTGAAAGGTCACTAGCTCCAGTTTCAGCTGGTGCCATCCAAGTGACTAACATTTCATATAGTTAGAAAAGGTGTCACCTTTAAAGCTCAGGACTGGCCCATACACCGGTGCAAGTGTGAATAATCCCCAAGAGCTCTTTATATAAGGGGGCAAATCTCTCAGATCTGTCAAATTGAGGTGTTTATTTTTTTTTAACTTTCCTATGCTATTCCAATCACTTGTACTGAAGGTTCTCAGGCTTATAGGCAATCATCACACCTTTTTTACACAATCTGATTTCTTCCCACCTCCCCAAAATGGTAATTATTTCTATAGCCTAATCATTTCTTATAAGCATTTGGGTATTTTGTTTCAGTGCGATCACAGCATTGATCAAAAACGGGTGAGGCTTTCATGCAATCCACTTGTGGGTCTTTATCCATCTAAGTTTTATTTCTCCTTTTGCTGTACTGTTGACTGCAGTGTTTGTGGAAAGATTGGTTGAAGAGTCTGTGTTCTTTACATAATAGTGTAAGTTAATTTCTTATTGAAGGACTGTTATTTGAGAAGCTCAAAGCATTGTGCTCTATATGTACTAAAAAATCCAGTACCTATAAAACACAGATTTTACAAAAAAAATTTACAAAACCCCCCAGATTTTACAAAAAAAAAAAGAAAAGAAAAAGAAAAAAAAAGAAAAAAAAGCAAATAGTGGACTTACTACCTCTGAAAACACTCCTTGAACCACTAACTCCAAAACAAACTTTCTGTTAGAAGATCTGAACTTTGTCTTTTTGACCAGTGTAAAAGATCACTTGGAATCAACAGAAGATCTGCATGTGATGTTTTTACAAAAGTTAGAAGTCATAAGCCAACCACGACCCCATTTCTTATTCATTAATTCGATTTGGCATGCCTACGGTATTCCAGCTGCATAGCAGAGAGATTTTACACTGAAAGCATTTTAGTACAGGTCAGGCTGACAGCTGCCATGATGGTGAAATAACGTGCAGAATGTAATGGTTGTACTTTAAGCCAGCAGATATTTTTGCATGTATAACATGAAACCTGTCCCCTTCTTTTATTGATCCTATCATGTGCTATCCCAAAGCTCCCTACATACATTATTTTTGGTTTTCTACAAAGTCTGGTCAAAAGAAGAAAGTCTCCTACACAGGCAGAACATGCTGCATAATGTTTGTCTTGTGATGTGAACAGTGTCCCATACATTTAACTGTATCACTGTAGTAGGAAAGAGAAATCTTCAAGATTTCTTTCTTCTTCAACCATTGCTTTAGACAGTGTAGTATAAAACCTGCCTGTTATGCCATCTGAGCAACTCTGCTCACCAGTTGTTTCTCCACCTTGGAACAGCAAGAGTGGAAAAACATCCCCAAAGCTAAGCACATGGAATGGAAGCAGCACTGAATCTGTCTTTCTGCTGGTAGCTGGTTTTCAGTGCTGTCAACCTCTAAAACTCTGTTTTTGCAGCCAATTTCAAAGTAGAAAAACCTTAGCATTCAAATCCCTTTAAAACTGTACAAGCAAAGTATTTTTCGTAGATGAAGAGACACTTCTAGGAAAGTCTGAAGAAATGCTAAAGATTGAAAAAGAAACAAGGGAAAATCAAAACTTTTTGGCTTCAGCTGCAGTTCCTATTAACAAAAACATGTTAGGTATGTTTTGTTACTGAATTTTGTTTCTGTCTTCCTGGCAAGAAGTAATTTTAGTGCAGTAATTTGGATTAAAGGAATAACAATGAAACTTAATAAAACTTTTCTTCTGTTACTCCAGATTTTCTTGTTTTGCTGGTGGGCTTTCCATACCTTTTACTTTGAAATAAGAGCACTGCTAGTAAGTAAAATGAAGGCTACAGCATAAAACAGCATATAGTTTCTCTTACTGCCTAGTCAGAGTGAGAAGACAGTGCTGTAATTAAAATCCGTAACTCCAGTGTTCCAGATAGCATGTATCTAATGCACCATCTAATACATTACTTTGAGGGTTTCTGTCTTCCTTCACCCTGTCATCATGTGCTCCAAGGATATTGCTTGTATGGAGTTATTGGCAGCATAATTCCAAATTTGGACCTATATTTACGTGGTGCACTATGATATGAAAGCCAACATAAAATTTCATTTTGAGAGTTATGCCATTGACCTGCTTAAATCAGAGAAGCCTTATTTGTAAATTATTGAAGACATAGTTACTGTGTAACTAGTCAAGCCACAGCTAACCAATACTTCTCATTCATTCAAGCGCTATAATATTACAAACAACCCAGACCAGGAATTAAATCATTAAAATGGAACTGCAGCAGACCAACTAGCAACATAAAACACTTTACCAAATGCATGTCTAGATGCACCCCTTTAAAACCCTCCTTCAGGGCAGAGGGAAAAGAGATTGAAAAAATGGGGCTTATGGGAAGGGAACTTGACTGTCTGGAGTCACAGTGCTGTGGAACACTGTGGCATATATGGTTACTCGTGCCTGGTGCCTTCATTTCTGGTGCCTTGTAAACATAGCCTTGGCTATGCTGAGCCCATTGCTGAGCAGGATCTACAGGAAAGCTATTTCCAAGAACGTAGCCAGCGAGAGTTTTGCATTATAATCAGTCTGGTGTACAATGAGAGTATGTAACTAGATCTCCACAGAGCTAATTTCAGTGTGTGGAGGGATCAGACAAGCAGTAGTTGCTCAGCTGTAGTCCTGTCTCAGGCTCCTTTCCTGCATCCCAGGGGAGCCATGAAGCCAGCCTGGGGTGCAGTTATTCTGAGCACTCAATCACATGGTCTCAGAAACATCTTAATAAATTCTGGCCAGCAAAGCAGCCAAACACGGCTTTGCCTCAGAATAAAACAGCTACCCAGGATCTGAACACAGAGAGCGTTTTGTCCAGCTGAGGAGGGAGGAACCCTAGTACCTAGCAGAAATGGCCGACAGAAGCCCCTTCGAAACAGATATGCTGACACTGACCCGGTTTGTGATGGAGAAGGGGCGCCGCGTGAAGGGAGCGACGGGGGAGCTGACGCAGCTGCTCAACTCCATGCTGACTGCCATAAAGGCCATTTCCACTGCTGTCAGAAAGGCAGGCCTGGCCCACATGTGAGTCCCACCTTGCTCTGCAGGGAGGAAGAAGAGGCAGAGACAAAGCTACTTGCATAGCAAGGCTGAGGGGTGGGCAGGGATTCATAGGTGCCTTGACGTTATCTTTTTTAAGCTGAGTAAAGTCAGAGCCTGGATTATCAAGAGTGGGAAGCAGGAGAGCTCTCTTTCTGGCGCTTTTTAATACTGGGTGCAAGATAGATATTTAAACTCACTGCTGTTCTCTAATATTTTACTCTAAAAATGTGAGAACAGAACTTCAATGCACTGCTCACCCACCTTGTTATCTCTTGTACTTGTTGATACTGATCTATTTTAAATCTACTGTGAATTTGCTGAAAATCACACCATGTTATTTTTAATGCAGAATATCTCACTGTGATATTTTCTGCTAACATTCAAGCCCTCTGCTGAACTATGCAAATTAGGGCTTGGCTTATCTTGGGAAGCTGATTTTCTGCCTATCTGCTGTATAAGCAATGCTCCAAAGTAACAGCCCTGCAAGAAACTTCATATGCTGCCGTACCTGGGTGCATTTCTCTTTCCTTCCTCAGGGAATATCCCACGTGCAGGGTTACAGGCAGGGAGTCTCAAAAGGCCCTGTAGGAAGAACAAACATAACAATTTGGTATCTGGTGCTTTCACAGATGGAATAAAAAAAATGGCCCTAGCAAAACCTGGAATGCACTTAGCTGTTCCACACGGACAAGAGCAATAGACATCAGTTTAAGTCTTTTAATGGTGATCTATCTGAAGGGGTCCAGAGATATGGAATGCCCTAATAAAACTGTGTGTTTAAAATAGAAAGTTCTTGATATGTATTGAAAGATATTTTTCTGGACATGCCTCAGTATGTACTTACATCTGCATGCATGAAAGAGACCAGGAATACATTTGTGAAAGAAAGTCAACATTATAATTTGTTCAGGGGTTTAGGGTTTTTTCCCCAATCCATAGAAACATCCAAATGTGTGACACCAAGGTTTGGGGGGGATTTTGTGCTTCTGTTGATTATTTGGTCCAAGTCTTCAATCATCATGGAGAATCATGACATCAGTATGTCAGAACTATTGGCCTCACTTTATAGGGCCATAGTGCCTAGAGAGGACATGAGACATATTCAAAGTGAACCACAGTGTCAGGCTCCTATGCCCCTACTCTTAAACTATGATTTGTCTCTGTCCCTGCTGAGTGAATCTGAGCTATTTTGCCTCCTTGACTTAAAGGAACAGTTGCTCTTACATAATTTTCAGCTTTATATAGGCAATCTCTGAAATAGTTTGTAACAGCAGAGAAACGGTTTGATAGGCTAGANAACAAAAAACCAAACCCAAAACATCCATTACATTAAGGAGCAAATGTTTCTTTTTACAAATAAAAAGCTTCAGATGTTGACTCAGAAATATCTATCCAAACATAAAAATGAGTAACATGCACCATCCAAATTACTGAAACTAAACATGAAATTTCAGGAATTCCCATGACAAACTTTCAACCACTGCGAAAGTGGCTTGCATCCACCTGCATTTGTGCAGTTAAAGAGCTCTGACTTTTCTTGCACCTCCAAACAGAAGACTGTGTCTTTGTTCATGTTAAAGCACTAAGCATGAATTTTTGACAAATTTTCAATTCAAAAGTGAAAGAGAACTTTTTCCAGGTCATAGACCTGGGCTGTGATTGTGCCTGAAAACACACTAACTGGAGAGTAGGGGCTTACCACTCCCTGAAAATCATGGTCCTTTTCAAAATCTTAAACTTGTCACCCAAAAATAAAATGTCTCAAACACTCAATATCTCTGAAAAGCACAGACAGCTTTGAGTAAGACAAATGACCTACTCCACTCCCGGTTCAGACCTGCCACTGACCTACATCAGCCTAGGGAGTAATTACTTGCTTCTTTCTCCTCCTCTCTTTCCCTCACCCACTTGCCCCTCCACCCCTCTTTTACAATTTTCCTTAATGAATAAAAAGCTGTATGTTTTCCCTATATGGTTTTCATATTTCTAAGATGCCTAGAACATTTGGTCTAAGCATGCTTCTTCAACTGGAAGTCTCAGAAACATATACTACTATACTATGTCATTAGTATATTGCTAAAATCAGGGTAGGGAAAAGAGACATCATCCTCATTCAGCTAAGGATCACCGAATGAAACAGACCTTGATCCTGAGATACAGTTCCACATGGCAAATTTCCTGGGGATGTCTTTAAAGTCCTGATTTGGGGCTGGCAGGGGACTGAGTGAATGTGGGTTAAAGGACCATCATGGGGCTCTGAGCAGTCAGTGGCAAAAAATAGTGCAGATGCTCACTGTACTTCCTGGTTCCTTAAAACTGCAGCTGCTTCATGGGGCTGCTGGGAAAGCCTGGCACTTACCACCTGGGCTGCAGGCTCTGCTTTTGGCCTGGAGAACATCCACACAGGAGCAAAAGAACCCAGGGAAGGCCTCAAAATGCATACTTTTATTTTCTAGCAGCAACAACAGTCTTATAATGCACCTTAGTTCTTTCATCCAAAGATTATCTAAAGGTGTGGGAAGATAAGAGGAAGGAACAACCTTGACTTGTTGGGGTTTTTTCCTAAAAACCTGTAATTCTGGCCACCTTCAGGTTTCTTGACATTTTTACTGCTCTGTAGGTTTGGTATAGCTGGCACTGTGAATGTGACGGGTGATGAGGTGAAGAAGCTGGATGTATTATCCAACTCCCTGGTGATTAACATGCTCCAGTCCTCCTACAGCACCTGCGTCCTGGTCACAGAGGAGAACAAGGAGGCCATCATCACCCCGAAAGACAAGCGGGTGTGTGCAGCTGCGGCATTCAGGGGGGTTGTCGGCACAGGCAGCAGCAGGTGGCACTCTTGCTTCAAGTATGAAACCTGGCCCTGAACCCTAAAGGCAGGCCTTCCCGGGGGAATTCAGAAAATTTGCACTGTTTCTGCATTGTTTTGATTAATAACTGTAGTGGGTGGCATGATTTCAACAGCTAAAAGAGACATGGAGAGTAAAATTATCATTAAAGTATCATGAAGGGGGAGAATAATTATTTTTAACACATCCCAAATCCCAGTTTTGAGTGTACTGTTACATTCCCTGACCACGGGTGTGATGGTTTTGGATTACATTAGTATTTAGCAAGATAAAATGAGATGAGAGGCTGGCTGAACTGAGTTTTATGTTACATGTCTAAAGGAAACACCTGACTGCTTCATCAGGGTTCCCTCAGAAGGGGATCCTATTACATCGAGTTACTGTAAGCTCTGATGTAACCTGCCCCTTCCAGAAGATTTTTCTTTCTGCCTTCTTATGCTCAAACCCCACAACACAGCGAAATCCTCTCATTCGCAGCAAGAAGTAGCAAAACAAAACATACTCATTTGAGGAAGATGCTTCCAGAATGAGTCACTCCTCTTGCTTTTAAACAATTTCTTGCACTGCTCGGCAGCAGAGGACTGCTCCTCTCTATCATGTTTGTGCTGCCTGAGCAGAATCGTGTCCTCTCCAATTTCTCTGGCAGGCCTTGGGGAGTCGGTGCTGTGCTGCAGGTCCAGCTGGGTCAGCAGTGCAGCCTTCTCTGACCAGGCACATTTCACCAGACCAGCCTTCTCTATCAGGCGCGCTTGAAGGGCTAAATGCAGACATAAAAACATGGGAGTTTTCAAGTAAAAGGAAATAATAGTGCTAAACAAAATATCATTAAATGGTTCCCTTGCCACTTCTGTTTTTAGGGTAAATATGTGGTGTGCTTTGACCCCCTTGATGGTTCATCCAATATAGACTGCTTGGCACCAATAGGAACAATATTTGCTATCTACAAAAAGGTAAGAGGAGCAAATTGCACATTCACCATTTACTTGCTGAAAGCAAAATGTCTCGAGTTCATCATCTTGCCTAGTTTCTTCCCACGGTCCATTAGGTGTCTCTGGGCAAAAAGAAGCCTTAGAAAGAGTAGACGAACAGTTTGTATTCACGTGTGCTAAAATGCTGCCTCAGTTCACAGGAAGGGACACCCAGCCCCATGAAATTGTTAGGTGGCAGCACTTCCTTCCTCCACACGCGAAGGCACTTAACCACAGCGATCTCAGCCCCGGGGCAGCTGATAAGCTCCTTCAGTGATGCTTGACCCAGTGCTGGGTGCCGGCGAGTCTCAGTGTCTGTCCTGCTGGACACCACCCATTGCGGGGGCTCGCTGTCAGCCCCGGACCCTACCGTGGCCAGCAGCGGAGGCTCCCAGCGCCAGCTGCTGTGCCTGTCGGGGATGGGAGCCCGTAGGCATCGAAACGATGGGGGCTGAAGGAGGCGATCCCCTGCATCCATCGGGTCCCATGGGGCTGCACAGAGCAGCAGCTATGCAGCCAATTACAAACGCTAATAGTTACAGTCATGCCCAGTCTTGTGATTTGTTTGCTAATCTCCCAGCAGTTGGTGTTTTTTCCAAAGCCTGAGCTCACGGTCATATGACTGTGGGAGACCCTCAGCCATTGCTATTGTGAAATAACAGTTTACAGTACTTGTGACTTCAAAGAAGTCTTTGCAGACTCAGATGCTACACTTCAAGCAAATGAAGATATGTTTTTCAAGTCCTTTCTCATCTTTTAGCTCGTAATTTTCAGCTGGCTAGTCCTTGGTTTTTACATTACTTGTAGGTAATACTGTAGTCATCACTGTTGAGAATATGCATCTACTAGTGAATCAAATAGTTATGGCACAATCTTGAGGGGGCTGTGGCACAGGCCAACTCCTGGAATTTGGCTGTCCACACTGTAAATTATTAGTGCAAACCCACAACACAGATGCTGTGCAGGCTAGACAAAACACTGAGATAGTGCCTGGGTATGATTTTGGAAACAGCATTCCTGGGACTACCTCCAGTACCATGCAGTATCTTGCTTTTTGCAGGGAAAAGAGCTTATCTGTGTTGATGAAATCTATGAAATGTGCTCTTATGTTAAGCAGAGGGACCTCCACCCTTTTCAATTATCTCTCCAAAGATACCCTAAATGACAACAGCAGCTTCCAGTATTTGCAATAGACAATAGCTGAATTTTCCTTAAAAATTATTAACCAAGAAGTGCTTTATTGATTACTACTAAAGGGTAGTGTGAAAGAATAAAAATGAGATGTTTATTTGAGTGGATAACTATCACTTAAGAAAGAGAACATAATTTCAGGCCATTTAAGGTTCATAAATAACATTTTTGAAAAGGTAGAACCATAATGATTCCAAAGGATGAACCCTAGTACCTACCAGTTCTGAGATGAGCCCTTGGCTGATTTTCTCACCATGTCTCACCTTAGCTTCATTTCTAAAGGCACATTCTCCAAAGCAGAAACATTTGGCTCATTTTAGGAAAGAAAAAACAAACAAACAAACCCAAACCCAAAACAAAACAAATGAACCAGAACAGATAATAAGCACTCTTATAGAAAGGCCAGACTTGGACAATACATTTCAGTCCTGAAAACAGTTATCTGATTGCTCCCAATCCAGAGCCTCCACTACAGTGGGAGGGGCCATTTCCTCATGTCAGAAAAGCACACTAGCAGTTTCTTAGAAAAAACCCATGAGGAAATAAATACTTTCTCAGCTTTATTTAATTTTGCACCTGGCCGTTGCTTTCTGAGACCAGGTTGGTGCTGCTGAAAATCAGAAACACCAGAAAAGTGGGGCTGAGGGAGGAGCCTTGCAGAATCAGCAAGGAATTGAACCAAGACAGCTGCTTCCACTGAGGGGCTCTCAGTTGTCGAAATGTTAGGATGTGGTGACAATAATACTTTTAACTTGGGTTCTGCCTGGGTTTTCATGCCACTGAGCTAAATATACAATCCTTAATTCATACTGCACAAATATGCTATGAAACTC
The DNA here is from genome assembly GCA_013400435.1 of Pycnonotus jocosus. Lineage (NCBI taxonomy): Eukaryota > Metazoa > Chordata > Aves > Passeriformes > Pycnonotidae > Pycnonotus > Pycnonotus jocosus. Next base: position 16,390 of record VWYP01008903.1, on the reverse strand, counting down.
TCTTGCTTTGTTTCACTCTAGTTTTGATTTGTAACTTTGCTCAATGCCTCTAATGAATTTGATTTGCTACCCTTCATTGTAATAGGGGCAATGTCCTCCCCTTCATGTGGTCCCTCACAGGGAAGCTTTAAGAATTCAGTATAAATGCAAAGGCCACTCATAAAACACATGATACTTGGAAAATGGAGACCTGGAAATCAAGTTATTTTAGTGCTGCTCTCAGCGCTGATGAGAATTCCCTCATGTGATGCCAGGCAAATCACAAACACAAAAAAAAATTCAAACTCAGATATCACCTGAGGGTACCCCTATAGCCAGACTCTACAGCCTTTGTTTCATCAGCCTCATACCAATTATGAGTTGTAATGACAAAGTCACTATAACCCTTATTGACAATCCAGCCTCTTTTATTGCTTTGCATAAAGACCTCTAAAGGCATTTCACTATCACCATCGTAGTCAAAATATAATGGACAGGAAATCCATCTGTGCACCAGAAAAAAGGAGAAAATAGAAATTATCAGAGTGTACTATGCAGCTTAACTCCCTGGTTTGTTTAACCAGTACATGGTGCTCGGCAGGACAAAACTCCTGCAGTCCTAACATTGAAGCATCAGCTGATCGGTCGCTTTTTCACATTCTAACTAGCTCTGCAAAATGGTTGTTTCAAACTTTTTCTCCTTCTGTTTGGACGCTAGCTCTTGGAAACACAGCTGTGAATAAGGATGCAGGAGGAATTCAGCCCAGCTGCCTATACATTGAGGGAGGAGTTTCTCTGTTTTTTTTTTCACAATAGTCAACAAATATATAGTTTCTCAGCCATATTAACATAGAAAATGTGTTTAAGAAATAGAAGTGAAAAGCTCATCTGAGAATATATTTTTTTAAATAATAACCCAAAGTTACATGTATTGTATATACACCATATTCTAGAAAGCAAACCACTTTGCTCTATTTATACAAAATTTTCTTTTCTTTAATGAGAAAAGCTTACAAAAAGCTATGACAATCATAATATATTTGAAACTAACTGTCTAAATGAATGTTTAATTCTGCATTTGATGCTGCAAATAATTAGTCTGCTCTAGACAACCATTGCTTTTAATGGTGAGATATGTGTGCCATAGGGGTATATTTTTGAAGGAGATGATGCTACCTAGGCCATAATAGTTGGTACTATAAGGATCATTTTGCAAAGTATTAGCTACTATTAGTCAATATTCGAAGCTCTGAAATACGCAAACAAAAGTTTAAACTAATCTTCCTTCATTATCTGCTTTATAACCTCTTAAAATAAGCAGCTTGACATAGTTTCGAGTGACAAGTACCACATATATTTTTTCATGCTGTATTTCAGCTCCCATGAAGAGCTGTCAACTGGATTTTTTATTTACACAAAAGGACTTGGTAAAGTAGTAATAAAAAGATTTGAGTAAAATACAGTTAAAAACTGTAAGGGAAGTAACTTAAGTAACAAAGTCTTTCAACTGAAAATGAAGATATTTTTATGTGAAATTACTGTCTTGTACCAAGAAAGGTGTCATTTTGGTGTCCCACATCTCAGCTTTCCTCAAGGTGTTGGCATATAATGATAAATAGGAACACCTTGCTAGGATCCTGATGGGGAAATATTTTGAGAGAATCTTCATGGATTTTAATTTTTTGTAACCAGATATTCAGGGCTAGATCTGCTGTTTCTATTTAGCTGCTTCTCGATCTAAATAAGCCTGTGCAATCACTGAGAAACTGTCTGAGTTTGGAACAATAAAATACTAGGCCATGGCCTGAAGGAAGGGGGGTGTTTCATTTCAATTCCCCATGGACCACCACCAAAACATCCATACAAGACCCACTACAACTGATGAACTTTTTAGTAGGCATTGCTATCAAGAAATCCCTACCCCATTTTGTAGTAGCAGGAGATGAAGGCTGGAACCAGCCCTCTCAAGGGCTGTTGGCTGTCCTCCTCACCTACCTCACCAGACAACCCTTGTAAGCCATGGCTGAGGCACACCCCTAGAGCTGGCTGGAAATATTTGCACCTTGTCTGCTTGGGCTGCTATTGTCCCATGATAACCAAAGTGCTAAATCAAAATATCAGTGTCAGAAATTGAACTGAAAGCACGAAGTAAAATGCCACCTGGATGTTCCATGTTACAGATGAGTACCTGCACACATGCACACTTTATATAACCAAATGCATTTTTAATTTTGTATGTAATATGATGAACATTTTTATATAATAGATGAGTATTTGTATATAATAGATGAACATTTATATCCCTTCAGTTATGCATCCCTTCATTAGCAAGAGACCAATGCACAAACTTGGTTCCATCATATTGCACCATACACCCTTTTATTCTGTACTATGGAAGCTTTTTTTTCTGCAATGTTAATTACAGCATTTATCTCTCAGTTAATCCTTTTGAGGGGTGTCAGTATGATAGCTTATGTTACATTTACAGAAAATTAGTATCTCTGCTCTGTCTCAGATTTCTGATGATCCTCAAGTAATAGCTGGGGCTACAATGCTAAAGGATCAGTTTTGTGGCGTGTATCATATTGATTGCATGACATGCATAAAATAACAAACTCTCACCAACCTGTCCCAGCTTGTACATGTACCTGCACCAAACTTACCTTGGACGAGGAGGGGGGCAACAATCTCTGTTTTTGTTCTTTCAAAGGCCTTCACAGATAGAAAAAGGAAATCTGTCACACATTATTATTGAAATGTTGTTCATTATCAGAATTTAACCTTTGGTTCAATGGTAATTTTTCCTCAGGAAACAGATGATGAGCCCTCTGAAAAGGATGCTTTACAGCCTGGACGCAATATTGTTGCTGCAGGCTATGCCCTGTATGGTAGTGCCACGCTGGTTGCCCTCTCCACAGGGCAAGGAGTGGACTGCTTCATGCTTGATCCGGTACTGTCATGGTGCTAATCACATTGCCTCTATAATTCTGTGCTTGGTTTTACTTGTTTTTGTTAATCCTTGTCTCTGTAGTCTATCTACTTTATGCAATTATTTTATTTGTGTCCTGGAGCATCCCACCTTCTCTTTACAAGTTTTTAATAATATATAAGTGTGCTGTTTGCAATACCTGCTTGGTTTTTTCCTAGACAATAGAAGTGAAATTAAGTTAAATTTTCAATTAAGTGTTTGAAACCCTCTTCATTCAAACCAACACTTCAGAAAATTTAATTTGTACAGTTTCTTTGTCTTCACTTAAAGCAATCTGTATTTATTTTATTCTTGGTTTTTCTGTCTGAATAAGAACATCAGTATGTTCACTGTTTAGCCTGAGGCAAGGACCATTTTTTTGATAGCTCAAGCCAAGTGACGTTTCATTTCCTGAGTGCAGAATTTTATGGCTGTCACCTAAGATGCATACCCAATAATTTGCAAAAGCACAACAATGCCAGTACAACTGAACATGTGTCACTCTTCAGTGCCCAGGAACACAACGAGTGTTACTGTGGGAATGTAGGAAGATAATTCACTTGTAAAACCAGAATTAGATGTGGGGAATAACATAGTGTTGTTTTTTTATAGTTCTGTGGTTGGTTTTTTTTAATAAAAGGATGAATTATTACCAAAACTTCTTGTAACCTTTGTAAATAGTCTCATACCAAGTGGAAAGAACTGGGAGATGAACTACTCTGCTTGAGACAGAGAAAGAGAACATGGAAGTTGAAATCAAACTGCAGACAGCAACACATAGGTGTAGATGACCACATCGACTTTAAGATATTTAGACAAGACAAGCAAGAAGAGTTCAAAAACCAGAAGGCAGTGTAACTTCTTAATTTACAACCCTATGATTTGAGAACAGAGTTTCATGACCCATCTGCTTTCAGGGCTGATTTGTGTTCTTTTGATATGCTATTCCAATTACGTTTGTTTATAGTACCAATGTGACAAGTTTTCATTAATTTAATGCAAATTCTCTGCTCTCTGCTCTTTTTGAAATGTTGTGAAGTTGTACACCACACCAGTGCTGAGAGGATCAAGCCGTGCTAGCATTTCTGCCATGTCTAGTGTGACAACTGTTTCAGAAAGGCAACAAAATTTTCTGCTGCCTGCTAATACCTCATTTATCCTGTCCTTCAGGGTCTTGGTGAATTTATTTTGGTGGACAGAGATGTTAAAATCAAGAAGAAGGGGAAGGTATACAGTCTCAATGAAGGTTATGCAAAGTATTTTGATCCTGCAATGACAGAATATTTGAAAAAGAAGAAATTCCCTGAGGTAAGAAAATATTAGCACTGTACCCAATGTACCATGCACTGGCAAGCACTGCATTCCATGAAGTCCTGGTTGATGGAAAAAGGATTTGAAGGTCTTCCTGAGTTCAGACCCATGTAACCCTTTCATACCAGCTGGTCCATTTTGGATACACGTGTAATGGGGTGGGTTGGGGTTTTTTTGTTTTGGTTCGGTTTTTTGTTTTGTTTTGTTTTGTTTTGTTTTGTTTTCATCCTGACATCTTTTGACTTAGATTTTGTTAAATAAAATCATAGCTTCTTTGTGTGAAGGGAAATGTGCTGAAGAACCAGTTCTTTCTACAAAGCACTGGAAATGTGCACGGCAGATCTGGGGAAAACCTCATTTTCTAGCTTTATCTGAATATGCAGGTCAGCCATATGTGCAGCTGGGCATTCAGATCTAGATTCCATGTGCAGTCCAGAAGGTGTTTGCAGGTATCTGGGTCGCATCACCTTCTCCTTCCTGTACCCTCTTGCATCTGAAAAATGCAGTATCATTCTTTCAAGGTCTACTTGCCCCATGTGGAGCACGAACCAGCCCATAGGCGAGGGAGAAGACCTAAACAAATGGTGTGAGGCACAATTCCACTATATTTGGTGGTTAAAAGGGAGACGTCCATGCCTGATGAACTTCCTTGGAAAAAGACATCCCATGTCTGACAAACTTCCTTGAACAAATACAGTTTTGTATTAATTCATCAATGCTAGGAGGACAGAACACAAAATCTCAATGTGGAAAGCTGGAAGCTTTCTAGAAAGTGTGGCTGTGTGATGAGTAATTCATGATGAAATATAGTGATGTGGATCAACTCAGGACTTAATTTGGTCAGGAAATTTTTTTAAAGCTCTTCCTATTAAAAAAAGTCAGATTATTTTTAAGCTATTAGTTGTCAAGGATACTTGTAATATGGTTTGTGTTAAATAAATGAATTCAATAAAATCCTGAGAGTGCTGTACAAGGAAAATATAATGAGTAAGCATTTAAACTCTGGTCCTATGATAAGCTTCTGCTTCTGAGCTAAAAAAATCTGGATTTACGATATCAGGTATAGCTGCAAGACTACTGACTGAATATCAGATCATCCTTTTCATATTACCCAGACTGTAGCTACAGAGAGTGTCACATCACAGCATTCTAAATATATTAACTTTGAATATTTGAGATTATTTTGAGACTTCAAAGTCTGCATTCAATTCAGCTGTGAGAAAAGCAAAGTCCATGACACAAATTTCTTACTTCCTGAAATCTAATCCTGCTGGGAAACTAGAGAATATCTGTGCTTCTCATTCTGCTCACGTTATACCAGGCTATGTATTCAGTAAAATGCACTAAGACTGGATTTATTAATTTGTGTTTTTGCAAAGCACCAAAGTGTTGTTTAAAGCAAAACTCTTAAGCAAATGCATCAACCCCAGGCAACTAGGAAAAGATTGAAAAGATTTCAAGCAGTGGAAAGACCAGACAGAGGTGTTTCCCCTCAGGATCAACGAGAACAGCTCTATCATGTGACTCACTAAATCCTTAATTTAGGATATACCAGAAAAAAGTCGTTTGCAAACACTATTTTGTCTCAAATCTGTGCATCTTCTGATGAAAACCTGTTGAAATTGTTGGTCTAATGCAACAGAAGTTGGCGGACATTTTTGTTGCTTTAAAGCAAGCAGCGCAGAAGTGCATGTGTTATTTGGGGCACAGGAAATCTCAGTTGTGCTGAACAACCACATTTTTTGCTGCTCTGAGATTTACAGTTGTCTGCATGAGAAGGGCTGAGGCACAAATGTTACGGCCACAAAGCACAAGGAAGTGCCCTGCCCATTTGAAGCTTGCCATGAACCTGAGTTTTGGAAACAGCATAACTCAGCTCCTTGGTTTGGAAAGGACATTATACTTGCGTTGTGGGGAGGGCTAGAGCAAAAAGGTTTTGGCATTTCTCCATAGCATGAGACATGCTTTCTGGTCTCATCTGTAAGCCTAACCAGCTACAGACATATTGGTGATGATCCTACCTTCCCTGAAGGAGCCAGGTGGAGATTTTCAGTTTCATTCTTTGTGCCCTTCTCTCCAGCATTCAGAAGGGTAGTGAGGGTGTCTGCTGGATATCCCTTGCCTGTGACTTGAGGAGGAACTGACATGTGGGCATGGAGGAACACCTTCTTACCTGGGCACATTATTCACCCTATACACTTCTGGCCACTAGAAACCAAGAGACCAACCATCAGTTTTAGCTATTTGTCACTTCTTTGCATTTTTCTTCCTTAGATCTTATCTCTATTAACTCCTTTCTGTGGTTCTTCATCAACATGCTGTTCAGATGACCCTCTGACATTGCCATGAAAAACTGAAAAGTTAAAAATAAAACAAGGGGAAAAAGTAGAATTTTGTCCACAACTTGTCCTATGTTATATGTCATTGTCATTAGCAAGAAAACACTGAAAATCAATCATTTATGAGTAGAAGAGAGATTTCCCCTGACTATGTACCACTAGTGTGCCAGATCCAACAGTTTGGAGTACAAAGCTGCATTGACCCTCAAAGTTTCTTGTGGATCATCATTTACCTGAGGCATCAATTCTGAAGAAAAAGCACTAGAAAAATGCTAATATTCTGCAGGCCAGACCTAAGCCTCCTCCTACTATAATGTAGTGGGAAACATATGTCTAACCACATCTCTTCTGGTATGAGAGTGAAGCTAATTTTTTATTAAGCATGACAAAATCACACTACTGCTTAACCAGTTTGAAGAGCAAGCTTCTCTTTGCAAAGTTGCCTGTAGTGCAACATGTTTACTCCAGTCTGCAATGCTTAGTGGGTGCTTCTGGGCCAGAAACTGTCTCTGCACAAATTTTACTGTAATTCCTCCCCAGAATGGGTTCTTCCTCCCATGATGGCTGCAAGGCCATAGCTTCTCTCTGGCACTGGTTCATCTGTGGTAGAATTTGAAACACCCTGTGGACATTGCCATGCTTTGCTATGACACCTACTTTTATCTTTGCTTCCTACAGTCAGGCACAAGAGAAGTTGAGTCTCATCACAACTTGCTGATGATGAGAGCTATACAACTGAGACTTCCTTTCACTATGAAGCATTCGTCTGTCAACTAGTCAGGCTGTGTCCGAGTGATACAAAAAAGCTAGCAAAACTGCTACTCTTTTGTCGCCACATTTGTATGTGGAATGAGAGACGCAGGGTGTTGCTGTTGTAGTCTGTAGAAAAAATGTCTTGCCCCTCCTTTCCTAGTCCTTATATTTATATAAGAAAAACCTAGTCTTGTTCTGCTGTGGAAGAAATCAGTAGAAGAAAGAAATGAAAAATTGACTTCTATCAGAACGTGAAGAAAAAAAAAAAATCACAGGACCTATCTGTTATGAATATTTTTTGTTCATTTGTGTCAAGCAAAGACAAAAGTAGCAGGAGGGGTAAAATGAAGGGTAGCCACGAGTTTACTCAAACATCATGGATGCTGATCAAGGGAACACCAAGGTTCTCCAACTCTTTCATTGGCATCAACTAAACAATCAGAAGTGGTTATTGAGCAAACACAGAGCGTGGCATTACTGAGGACTTGGGATGAACTTGTCTTGCATTCATGCTTTAGTATTTTGTTTGAGAAGAATGCCTGGGCAATATGCCAGCATGCATGCAACACCTATTAACTTTCTCATCTGTAAAAAAAATGAATGAGCAACAAAACTGGAGGAACAAGAAATAACATTTCACTAACTAAAAGGAGTATTTATTTTGCACATGCAGAGAGCTGTATGCTAAGGGATGTAAAAATTCTATTTCAGTATGTGGTTCAAGTGATAACCTTATCAGAATGGAGGATTTTATCTTCTGTATTTTTCTCAGCACAGTCTCAGCACTGTGTCTCTAGCTGGTGAATATCTATCTGGGTAAGAAGCAACTAAAATTGTCAGTAGCATCTCATGAGCTTAGAATATCCTGAGATGGAAGGGAACCCACAAAGCATCCTTTGCATTACACTGCCCATGCACACACAAATTATATAAATAATCTGCATATGAATAGGAAATCTAGCACCTTCCAGACTTGTCAGATGATGTGTACACAGTTGGCTCAGCTGTGCAACTCATGGTCACTAAAGTTTATATCTGTGGTTTACAGAGTCCTAATTTGATAATGTCATAGAACCAATCCTTAGCAGCCTGGTTCAGGGGCTGCTTGTTAATGTGTTATGGCTTTTCTTAGTGTTCAACAAACTGTTCTTAAGACTCAGTTCATTACCTTTTAAAACCATAAAAGAAAGTTCTTATTTTGATTGTATTTTAAAAGGTAATTTCAGACTATAATCACATCTTTCCCAGACTTTAACTGAAAACTTGCATTTGTCTCTCTTTAATACCTCTAAGGTGTTAGGTTTGTCCTGATGTCAGATTTTTACAATTGCAAAGTCACAAGTACAAACAGCTGTGAGATGGGGAAGCTATCATTTGAAGCCTAAATATGCAATTATTTGAGCATAAGTAATGAAAAACAAGGGAGCACATATTTAAAAGCTTTGTTCACTTGTGCCTACAATTAATAGGAGCAGATTTAAACAAAACTAAATGTAAAAGCTCTAGGCTATGTCTAATCCATCAGTCTTCCCTAGTTTGCATTGTTTTTTTCTGAATTTTTCATGGTTCTCCTAATGCGTACAAAATGAATCATGAAAACCAACATATTTACAGTTGAACAAGGATTATTACACAGCCTGGAATAGGTCTCTTTTCCAATTTTATTATCAGCTACATCAAGAATCCAAGTCTTATGTTTCGCAGCATAAGACTTCTTAGTGTTCTGTTGCTTTATAATGTGTCATTTTGTAAGATTTTTTTTTCTATTTTAAAAGAGAGTAATTATCAGAATTTTACAGTCACATTGAACAATTTGAAAAAGTATCTCAAAACAGAATTATGTTTTTCTCTATTTTCCTTCCAATTGTGGATTTTTTCCCCAGCCAAACTTATGATTTTTCTGGGAAAGTTTGTGGTGCCTGAAGGTCTTGGAGCTGGCATTACTGAACAAGTTCTTCTATATATTTTTCTAGGTCTAGTACCAGTACAGGATGAGCTTTGTAGAAAGTGCTAAGATCTTTTATTAGAAAAGTGATCCAGACAGAAAAAAAATCATGCTGACGTATTTTCAGACTTTTAGCACTGTAATACAAAACATATATGTGTATTAAATGTTCATGAAGTTCAGTCTCTAGTAATGTTCTGGGAAGATGAAAAATTCCTCCTCAGCTTTATTGAAGACAGATTGAGAGATATGAAAAGACCAGCAAAATTCTTCTCTTAAAAAGCTTTCCTTCAGTTTACATCTGCATTTTGTATTTCCCTTTCATAAAAGTATGGTGACGTCACATTTCTTGAGTGGAGCTTATTTGCTGTACTGTATGTATTTCTTTTTGTTCAAGACACCTTGCTTGTCTTCTATATTTCCTACCTAACCATTTCTATGACCAGCACACCTGAGACTGCCATGAATAGTTCCTTGATTGCTCTTGCTAAAATGGCCTGTCCTTCAACAGTATCAATTTCTAAGCTGAGAGCAAGAAAAATTACATTCATTAATAAATTAGTATCTCCCAAACCAAGTTGCAGAATGTATGCTACAATAAATTCCAGAACTTGACAAATAAGCTAGAAGGTAAAAGTTCTTGGAAGTTCTTGGAGTCTTCTTGGAACCATCTGGACACGTAGTGGAGTGACATCCCTCCTCATGCTCTGGCTTAGGAACCAGTGAAAGATCAAAAATCAAATGATTTTGACCTTGTTCTGGTACGGTGAAGAAGTTTTCAGTCCCTTGGTTTTTCACAGGCTGGGGTTTGATTCCAAATTGTGCACTCAAATTACAGGCACTCTGGTTGCCTATAAACTCTTACCTTTGAACCCTGTAGATGATCATGTCTTACAAAAGGCTGAGCTTAGGACTGACTTTGGTATTTGCAGTATCCATAAGCAGCCATTGATTTAAGCAGCTTTGATTCCCACTTCATAGGAAAATTAAGTTTTGCCATGCTACTAGTTGTCTAGCCTGGTAAATATAGTGCTTTACTGTACATTTTCATAAAAACTGTTTTTGAATGTTTTTCAGGATGGCAGTTCCCCATATGGTGCCAGGTATGTGGGCTCCATGGTAGCTGACGTTCACCGTACATTGATGTATGGTGGGATCTTCATGTACCCTGCTAATCAGAAGAGTCCTAAAGGAAAGGTATATAATTTTAATTCCTTTCTGGTGAATTTAGCCAACTTAATACCTCTGGTATTACCAGAGCAATAGTTTAGACAAATAAACAAATAATAATATTCCACCGTGGAAAAAATTATCAATAAATGTGATGAATTTAGGAAAGAAATGTAGGCAATTGCCAATTTAGGCCAGAAATCTTCCTCTGTGTTTTTATATTACAAAATACTCAAGCAGTTTTCACCATAACTAAGGACTTAATTTTTCTAAAGATAATACTTCAGTATCATAGAAATCCATTGAGACACCTGTGCATAGCTGGCAGATACAGCACAGATCTAAGGAAACCCTCTGCACTTTAAACTGGCAACAAGAGTTATCCCACCAGGTGGTGGGATGTGCTGAGCCCCAGAAAGGGCTTTTTCCAATGCTAGAAAAAATGGTTTTCCTACCTTGTGTTTCCAAAGGACACTGAGCTTTTATCACCCACTCAGCAAACTCAGGCTTCTACTACCTGATCAGAAAAGGTGATTACAGTGGGAGGAGGGTTTCATGCAGTATTTTAGGAAAATATGACTTCCCATTTGGACACTGGTACAAAATGCACCATGACAATGCAGTGCACTTCAATGCAGTCAGTCCTTGAAACTGATGGGCCATGGACCATTGTCAACTTCAGCTTCTATCCTGCAGCATCAGATACCCTTATAATCAGCTTTCTAAACAAATATGTTTTAAGAGACCTAGTCATACAGCTGATCTGTGGACCAACAGTAACCTGCAGGTCATCCTTAAGAAATCATTTGCTCAGTACATAACAGGTTGGACATGGTGTTCTGACTCCAAGAATGCATTCTTTCCTGATCTACACCATACTTTAAACCTTCTATTCAAATGTTTTTGCATCCATGGCTGTTGCATGGAGGAATCTGCACCATCTCCCCTACTGGTCTCAAAATATCCTATTGTCTACAGTCTTCAGGGAGAGAAGACTACTGGTTCCATCATGGAGAGACTGTATTTATCAAAATACCAGCAGACTGAAATGGTCTTCAAAGCAAAACAGGAAAATAATTATCTTCAATATATACAACCAAAAATGTCTGCATGTTTGTCCAGGCAAAAATTATTTAATTTTTTTAATCAGCATCCCATGGAAAAAATTCCAAAACACCACCTGAAAAAGCGCTTACTAAATGATGCAGATCTGTTTGTACATAAGAGAAAGGGACAAAAAAGGAATTTGCTGTGTGTGAAAAAAGTGGGTTTGCTGGCTG
>VWYP01008900.1:41250-83760 GCA_013400435.1 Pycnonotus jocosus | reverse complement strand
CAAGAAAAATGTGCAGTTAATATAAGCTACCTCCATATTAATGAACAAAGCTCAAGAAAATATTGAGGATCTAGAAGTCTTCCTACATGACATAGATATATAGATAGATTATAGATCTATAGAATCCATCTAAATCATAGATTTGTTGGCAAGACTTCAGTGATTAAGGGTTGAAATTATTGGTGGTAAAAGAGGATCAGTAGTGGTATAATGCTGATTTTATCCAGTTTATTGACAGCTTAGTTATTGAGGTTATTGAGTCTTGTAAATGACAAAGTACTGGATAGAATGACTTAAAAAAACACCCAAAGAGTAAACTCATATTTAAGAGTCAGAACATTAAAGGTTCTAGAGCACAACTATTATGAGGAACAGCTAAGGGAGCCTAAGTTGTTTAGCCTGAAGAAAAAGAGACTCAGGAGACAGTTTATCTCTCTCTACAACTACATGAAAAGAAGTTGTAGGGAGATTGGGGTTGTAACAAGTGACAGGATGAGAGGAAATGGCCTCAAGTTTTACTTGGAGGGGGGGATGTTTAGATTGGATATTAGGAAAATTCTCTCCACTTAAGGGTGGTCAGGCACTTGAACAGGCTAGAACAGGGAAAGTGGTTGAGTCACCATCCCTGGAGGTATTTAAAAGATGTGTAGACCTACCACCACCGCTAGCAGAGCTTTGGATAGTTCCCAGAAATTCTACTTCCTTTCTCACCAATGTAATGCAAAAAAAGTGACTAATGCTGTGTGACAGCTCATTCTGGTAAGGCTGGCACAAATTCAATCACCAAATTAACAGTAAGTGCACACAAATGACTAATGATCTGCTAATGTCTTCTCTGAAATTTAGACACATATATACATTAATGAATGTACTTAACAATATGCAAATTTTAGAAGAAATTATTGTAGGGAGATATTTCTACACAAATGCAAATAAAACATAGTAAGGCTACAATACTCTGTAACTGAAAAGAGGAAAAGAAAGCTCAAATTCCTCAAGCTGAAAAAAATGGCTATATCCACCAAATGTACCGTATTAAGCTAACAAGTATTTGAAGTTTAAAATCCAGTCAAGAATATATTTCAGGATAGGCCTAACTTTCCACTCTGCTGAATGTTAAAATACCTTGCCTTTTTCACCAATTTTATGTTTAATTTGACAATTTTTTGGATCAATTTTTTTTAGAGTCAGCTTCCCAGGGAAAAAAAGAGTTTTTGTGATAAGGGATAGGAGACATAACATTACTCAAAGGACAGCTAGGCAATAGAGGGAGTCAATCACGCAAGCTGTAGGACCCTCTGGGAATGTGACTCACAGGTGTTGAGAGCCATGGAACAGCTAAATCACAGGTTCTTCCTGAACCAAACACTCAATTAAAGCAGAAATAGGATGGAAAAAAATATTTTGGGAAAATTTACTGTTCTTTATTTTACAGTTTCTTTAGAAATACTTAGCAAGAAAAACTCCAAATGTCTTTATACACGTGCACGTGTAAAAAGATACAATATATTTTATTAAGTGCAATATATTGTAAAATACAATATATATGACACAATATATTATATAATGGATTAGATTGTATGATATAATGTAATGTATTAGATATAATATGTGGCATATATTTTATTAGGCAGTTACTATGCAACCGCTCTTCTGGAAATTGTATTTAGCTTCACAGAAGGATCATTACTAATTATAGCTTGGAATGATACTCATTTCCAGAGCCTTGGAAGAACAAGAAAACAAATATGTGAATGCTGAAAAGTCATATACAGGGAAACCATTGCTCAATTGTCTCCTAGTAAGATCATCTGGAAGATATTTTCCATTCAAATAAGGGTGGAGATTTTTTGTTAGAAAATATCAATAAGTGTATACAAAACACAACTTAAAAGTAGGTGAAATCAGGCTTGAAGTGCTCTTGGCCTTACTGAGTTCTAGCTGGGTGAGAGGAAAAGCACCTCAAGAAAGAACTCAATCAGCTGTGTCCTGAGGAAGTGACAGATATGGGGGTCTTACATCCTGAGTCCTCCATCTCAGAAGCTTCAGTAATAACCATCTCCTGTCCTAGCAAAACCAACCTGATGAGTTATACACTCAGTTGTAGGTATTTTGCACTGCTCAGCCCCAATTCTGCAATCACTTAGGAAGGATCAGATTTACTATTAATACTTAGTCAAAAAAATAAACTTGACCCACTTTAAAGGGTCGATGCTATGTCACATAGCTCATAAAGTGACTCATACTTTGTAAATTGCAAATTATATCAGGAAGAATCAAAGAAAAAAAATCATTTTATAAATATGGAATTAAAAACACAATGTCTGTAGCAGTCTCTGTTCAGAGCAGGGGAGAATATCACTGACCCACAATAAAACCTTAATGTAACTTCACTTATGTTAACATAAGAAACAAGTTTAGAATTATCTGTGATGAAAGACCAATATACTAACGTATCATTGTCCTGGTCTAACCATAAAGCAGATGGTACAGAAATCAGCCAGATAAAAACTTTCCAACATGATTGTGTATACTAGAATGCAGCGTTCTTTATTGTGGTGTGCTGGTCACTTGGAGAATCCTTCCTCTGAGTGCCCAGAGCATTGAGTAAATGCTCAAAACTGTGAGTTTTTATCATACACACTAATGACATACTCATTGGCTATCCCTGCTTACTTGATGTATGTGTATTACTTCATTTTACATAGTTGCAACCCTTATTGGAAGTCCTCATATGGTTCTTTGGGGGTTGTCTTCCATGTCCAGGGTCCTTTTTAGGTGGCTGTTCCTCAACCCCCATTCTGAGTAAGTGCAACATCATTGTTTTGCATAACTTCTGCTTTGTCAGCTTTGAAAAGCTAAGCTGGTGTTTTGCATGACCTCTGTTTGCTTAAGCTAAATCCTTTGTTTCTCCAAAGCTGTGCTGTTTTGTTCTGTCCTTATTAGAATAATTTTTTTCCTGTTCTACTGTCCTTATCAATGTATTTGTAAGACAACAACTGAACTGCTGATAATGTCATGAAGAGATTTATTCTCTTGCTCATTTAATCTGATTTGTAGAACTTAGGACAAAAAGTGCAAAAATGGTATGGTTAGGATATGTAGAGCAATGATGAAAGCAGAGATCACCTCTGACCTCTGAGTGGTTCCAGGGAATGGTCTCCCCTGGGGAAGAGCTGCAGGATGAAGATGTGGTAATAGGAAGATGCTATGATTTGTTACTTTTGGATCAGTTCAGCAAGTGATTTGGTAATGATGAATCTGTCCAGAAAACGGAGTGAATGAAGGCCAGAGAGCCATAAGTCATATTATCTAAGCAACTAAATGGAAAACTCAAGGATGGCAAGGGTGGGGTCAGCAGAAAAGGGCCAGCATTGTTACCACCAGGTCATGAGCATCAGCTGCTGTGGTGGCTGTGCCCTTTAGCAGATTACTCTGGCCATATGGAACACCCTGAGGTCTTAAGCTATTAAAAGGGATGCTCAGGAACAAAAGCAGGATCTTGCAGACCTTTTAGCACCAGAAAAATCCAGGGATTTGGGTGCAGCAATCATAACCGTAGCAGGGTACTGCTAACTCTTCCATGACTCCATGCTGCTAAGGCTGTTGTAGATACCCACTGCCATCATCAAAGTCATCTCTTCTTTATCTTAGAATCGAGCAGTGCTACACCATAACTGTAAACACTGTTGTCATGCTTGCATTATATTTATATATTACAGTTGCATAAGCTATCACACTGCACATGCCATTAAATGTCATTTTATAGACCTGGCATATTAACAACAACTCTTTTTTCCTTTCCTGGGCAATACCTCTGTATGTTCATGCCTCCCCACCACTAGAGCTTACCTTGCTATCTCCACAACATAATTAATTCCCTGGATGAGTTCTGTAAAAGTTTCTGCCTGTGCTCCCTCTACCCACTCCTGGAGGCACTTGTCAATTACACCTCTAATACTGTGTTAGCACACACAGTGACATTCAACATGCTAGAATGGACAAACAGTTTGTATCAAAGTCCACCTCTCAAAAATGTTCCAGGTGGTCTAAAAAGGGAGACGTAAATGAATAGAATGTAAAAAAAAGAGAAAATAATAATTTAAAAAATCTATTATAAAGGCTAATAGGACATGTGTTGTGATTACTATTGATGGTTCTGATGTTCTGTTTCATGGCATGTTAAATTTACAACTAATTATAAGTAACTAAAGAAACCTGTTTTGATGGAGGAATTGCAAATACTGGCACAAACAAAATATTTGAATTCTTCTTCTCTGGATTAGTGTGTTATTTTCTCTAGTCTGTAAAGAAAGACTTGATTCACAGAGACAATAAAAATTTGCAATAACATAGAAAATTTTGTCCTTGTCAAGTAGAAGTTTTAACAGTCCCAGCAGTTTGACTAAATGACTCTTAGCTCAGCTATTTTCTGGCATAGCAGTCTGGGGACAAATACATTGGTCTTTTAGCTCAGCTCACTGAGTAGCAAACTGAGACTTTTTAATGGAAATACACAGTTCTTAGTCTAGGAACAAAGTGGTCTTCAGTGAGTTTCCTCTTGTCTGAAAGGTGATAAACCCCAGAAACCTGTGGATGAAATTTCTATTCTAGTACTTACACAGAGGGAAGGGATGAGGAAAGCTGACCACGGATTGTTTCATGGAGTAAGACCAAGGTTTGAGTTGTTCCACAGCTAAATCTCTGACCCTTGGCATGAAATTTTGGCTTCATCATGATAATAGGGCGGTAAGGTGCTGAAAATATTAGAAACCTCATTCTCTGCCTTTTATACACAAGAGACAAGTTAATGATTGGGGATGCTCTCTCCTCTTCAATCACTAAAAGAGGGGCGCAAAATTTCCTGACAGTTTTGAGTGCTTGTGAAAGTTCATCCCATGATAAACATGTAAAACCCTTCACCTAGAAAATGTTCATCTGCAATTCTCCTGGATATATAAGGTGTCCAATTAACAGTTAAGTAGTCTCTCCATTATGTCAGAGAACACTATGAGTTGTTGATACTGAATTTCTCTCTTCAATGTTCAAACTGTTAGATGGTCTACTCCTCACAAAACAGATATCACATAAAATGCAATATATGATGTCATATTTGGCAAGTGTTTTGTTTGATTTATGTCCTCATTTTTTTGATCTTTATTTTTGCAGCCATTGAACACAATTGTATATCATAAATCAAAAGCACCAGTGATTGTGATTATCAGCTGGATCAGATTTAGTAAGTGGAATAAACTGAAATTCTCTATCCTGCTAACCCTGGAGATACCTGTGTTTCCATTTCAGAGGAAGAATTTGGGCTGTTTCAGAGCAAATTAATAGCAGGATGACTACACATAAGTAGAGTGGGTAACAGCAAAATACCCCAAAATATACACCTTACTTTGCTTGGGAAGTTTGCCCCATGGCCCTTGTAAGAGTACCTGATGGCCACATGTAAGCACTCATCAGCATGTGTGTTTATGTCAGTGCATGCAGACCAAAGGAATCATCTGTAACTGGGGGATTATCTTTGAACATATGGGTTCAAAAATCGCGTCATGATCTGTTGATTTGCAGTATCATACATGTCACGTTGTCTTGATTTGGCACAGCCTGTTTTTTGGTAGTGAGGGAGGGCCATGGAAGTGGTTTCTGTGAGAAGCTGCTAGAAGCTTCCACTATGTCTGACAGAGCCAATCTCTGATGGCTCCAAAGATGGACACGTTGATAAGCCAGTTAGAGGGGTTGGTAATGCTTCTGTGATTACATGTTTAAGACAAAAATCAAAACAGCAGAAGCTCAGTATTTTCCAGGGATGTCGAGGCTCTGCTCCTGGCACCATCCTGGCAGAGCCTGCGGCGATGCACAGCAATGGCTGCTGCCATCTCGGCACAGCCTGAGGCAGGCCTTGGCTGCCTGGCTGCCCCTGGCCAACCTTGCTGCAGGTAGAAGGGCAGGGGTGGTGCCAGTGGCTTCTCCTTCCCAGCACTCTGCATGAAGAGAGGTGTTAAATAGCGCCAGTGCTGCAGCGGCCACCACTGCACATGCGATGGCAGCAGGGGCGCCTGGCCAGCAGCAAAAAGGTGGCAGGTGACTCCCCAGTGTGGAGCCTCTTGGCACTGTGGATCCTGCAGGAGTCTTTGAACTAGTGAAACTTGTTGGCAGTGTTACCTGTGAGCAGCAGTTTTTCTTCTAGTCAGAGAATGGGAGGAAGTTAGGACATGTAAGAAAAGGCATGACAATACCAAGGTCAGTGCTAAAAAAAAGAGGGGGGAGGAGGTGCTCCAAGTGTTGGAGCCGAGATTACTCTGCAAGCCATAGTGAGGACTGAGGTCCTCACTGCACCCCTGTAATACATGAAGTTCACAGAGGATTCAGAGATCCACTTGCAGCCCATAACAAAAGTGCTCACACTGAAGTGGGTGGATACCAGAGAAAGCCGTGATCCAATGGGAGACCTGAATAGGGAAAGAGGACCCTTACTTCCAGAGATAGAGGGCCCTTGCTTCCAAACCGGAACAACCTATCCTTAAGACTGCACCCTGTGGATGAGTGACCCATGGCACAACAATTTTGGGATGACTGTTTGCCTGTGGGAGGGACCTCACGGCATAGCAGAGAAAAGACTCCTCTCCTTGAGCAAACAGAAGATCTTGAGTAACGAACTGACCAAAATCCCCATGCCTTGTCTCCCTGTGCCATTGGTGGGAAGGAGAGAGGGGGCGGGGAAGGGAGAAAGGTGTTTTAAAAGCCTCTCTTACTTCTCATTAATTTCCTCTGATTATATTAACAATACATTTACCTTATACCTTTAAATTTGAACCTGTTTTGCTCTTCGCATTTTTTTTCTCCCAGTCCTTATCTCAACTCATGAGCCCTTCATGAACTTTTTTTTCCTCTCCTCTGCACAACTGTAGAGAAGAGGATGAGCGAACCACTTTCATGGGTACCTGATGTTTGGCCAATATCAAACCACGACACACACTTACAGGTATTTTTTCCCCTAAACCACCTGTTCCCCAGTAACCCATGTCTCACCCATGGCATAGCCTAGGGCATGAACCAGGAACTGAAGTGTATTGCTTTCCTTTTCTTGTTCTCTAGTACTGGACCTTCTTGACATTATCTTAACAGAGAGAAAGGGCTAAAGCCCTTCTGGGAGCTGTACATGCTAAAGGCATGCAGCCTGTGCTGTGTTTTACTGTCTACTGAAAGCTACACTTATATCATCTGACTTCTCCAGCGACTTACTCCTTCCCTGCCTTTTTGCCTGCCAGTGTTGACAGGCTCTCTTGAGAGAAAGCCCTTCCTGAAGAAGAAAGAGAAGTAGTAGATTTTCTGTTCTGAAGAACAACTGCTATGCCTTGCCTTCATCACAATCTCATTTACAAGCTCGCGTTGCTTCTGCCTCTCTTTGTTTACCTTTCTCATCACTAGCTGTGTACCAGTATGTGTCTATTGAAAAACAAGTACAAGATGCAGTTTAGTGAGTGTGAAGGGGGCATGGCTTTGAGGAGGGACACTGGACGTAGTGTTGGCCTTTAAAATCTGTGTGAATTTGATCAATAATCATGTTTAAATTTTTAAAAATTGTATCTGTTTTCCCATGGCTTTTTCTCTCAGGTAAAAAAGCTGAATTCTGCAACTGGAGGGTGGAGGGGAGAGCAAGAGCCAGAGGCAAACATCACTTTCTGAACCAATGGAGTAGTGATCAGCATGGAGCTTGGCTCAGAGTTTGGAGTCAGTCCCTCCTGTGTTTCTGGTGCCAAAAATTTAAAAGTATTCTGGCTTCCAAAGCCACAAGTGACCATGACATGAGCACAGCTACTACATAGAGCAAAAATAGGAGACAGTAATAGGCTGAAAATTTCCATTTTCCAAGCATTTGTTTGTTAGCCAACCTGATGCATGTCTGACTGCAAAAAATTTCTTGTATATTTTTACATTTCACTAGTGATTTCAACAGCATGATAATTGTAGAGAAAGCAAAGCTGATGACAGGAATTAAGTCTGGCACAAAGATGTGTATCTGTTTAAGACAGAACACTTGGCAGAACATAAAGGTGTGCAGAGGGAGAGGGTGAAAGATGGTAAGATTTAAGTCTGTAAGAAAATTGTTCTTCCTCTTCCAGAAGCCCTNTTTTTTTTTTTTTTGACAGCTAACTGAAGACCCCACAGATGGACACAGACCTGTTCATAGCCCTGAAGCAGAGCCCAAGCCCCCTGAAGATCCTTGCCCTGAGCTGTAAAACTGCAGCTGTGGAGCAGTTGCCCTCTGAGGAGCATAGCTAATAAAAGCCAGTTTTATGTGGTGCAATGTGCTACATCCCTTTTGCCCCTTCCCATCACATCACATCCCCTTCCAGGAGGGGAAACCCCTAGCTCTGATGGAAGCCCTGCTCTCAGTTTGGGCAGAGGACAGTGCATGGCCAGGTCTCTTGAGCATTACATGCACAACTGCAAGTGATGGCTGGTGCTCCTCTCTGCAGCCTCACTGTCAGCCTCCTTCCTCACCTGTGAAACATATCTCTGAACTTTGCTGCATTGACTCAGATTTGGCAACAGATTATTAAGGAATGGGAAAAGAGAGGAACTAACACTGTTGTTACAGTTGAAACAGTATGGTTTTGGTTCAATTTCCTGAGAGAAACCAGGCTATGTATACAAAAACAGAGCCTGCGTAGCTAAAATGGGAGGCTAAAATAAGTGGAAGAAGACGTCAGAGAGCTGTGGTGTCCCTGTGAGACTATTCATTGCTGTGCAGGCATGGCCTCCTGAGACCAGGACAGAATGTAATTCTCCATGCCCACTACCATTTTGATCATGTCTTTTGTTAAGTGGTTTTGCTTCCAGAAACATTTAGGTTAATTTTCCCCTGGTTAAAATATCTCTGAGCACCTGACATTTGTCATCACTGGATTCTTGTATTGGGTTACTTCACACACTCTTCAAACGAGTAAAAAAAATACTATGTCTGATTACCTGATAGAGGTCTTTAAATTCACTTGACCTGACAGAGGTGTGTAATTTTTTTTTAATATTATATGAGATATTTCTATTTAATCCTCAAAGTTACAAAAAGATAAGGCTACATGAGAAAAACAAGGCAGCCATAGACTATTCTCAATTTTATTCTCAAAAATGAAGTCTTGTCCTGTCTCTCTCATATCTCTTCAGGAAGTTTTGAGCCAGCCCTCTATTTTGACTGACTTTCCCTACTTTTCTTTCTTGATGCTTACCAGCCTCACAGACTCTCAATCTGTAATATTGATCATCTCATTGTCTGTTGTCTCTTTCTCAGGGATGTGGCTATTCCAAACAACAAATTTGATTTCTTCAACTCTTAAAATCCCACACATTCATCATAACATTATTAACTGTGACTCTGGCAAGCAGGAGTTTAGATCAGCCCTTTCCATTCCTCCTTTGCTGCTGCAAAACATTACTTTCTCATATTGCAGCTTAGACGACTTCAGTTTTTGTAACACCTTATTACTTCTTTCTTTCCCTGTCTTTCTTACCAATTATAGGTGACTTCTTGTCACTGTCAGGGTTCTTCATGTACCCATCTCTACTTCTTCTGTTATGATAAGGTGATGGATACTGCAGAGTACTTCACGGTGCCACAATTTCCTCCACCTCATTTTCAAGAGAACATCTTCAGACTTTCTCTCTGATTGCCCGTTACACTCAGAGGAGAACAACGTTAGTGAGATGTACTATCAGCTGGCTCACATTAGTATCATGACAGATGCATCTGTGTCACTGCCTTGTTGTGCTCTATCAGGCTTCAAAAGAGCTGTTATTTCACTCCATGTTTGCACAGCGTAACTAAGCACTCTTAGACTTCCCAACAATACAAATGTAGCTCAAACCAGAAGGAAATTATGTGTCCTGAAACCACTGGGGCCCACAAACACTGGTGGTCTCATCTTTGCTGTGGGAAGAACAAAACTGAGCATTTTCACTTCTGTGTATGAATTATTATTTTATGAATTTAGTGCTGCACTGAGACAACACATTACTCAAATCATTAACCTTCAAGTCCTAAGGCACTTTACATAGGCTTAAAGCTGAGTGTCTTTTTAAAAGGTTTCAGGAATGTGATCTTTAAAATTGTCATTTTACTTCAGTCTTCATGAAACCTATGCACATAGAAAAAACCCCTCTTGTTTCCTAGATTTAATTCCACCAGTAGATGATGTATTTTCAAATATTACTGCAAAGGTTAAAGGAAACCTTAGGAGCAGTGCAAATTGAATCAAGAGAATATGTGAAAAGGAAGCAAGTTACTTTTGCCAACAAGAGAAAAGAAAACCTTTTCTATTTCATCTAGTTGAGTTTTTACTGTCTCTTCATTGGGGGCAAGGGAAAAAGCATGAGGACTCCTTGTGATGTAAGTTAGGAGGGGGCTATGAATAAAAAGACTGAATCTGCCCTACATAAGTAATTTTACTTCTCTAGGTGTCAACCTCTCCCACGAGAAAAAAATCAACGCTTCTGAGACACTATGGTCAAGAGAGAATGAGCTGCTGCAGGAGCACCAGGTAGTATTACTGTTAAGAAGTTTCTGCCAAATCGGAACCTCTAAGAGGGCAGGAAAAAATGGTGACTATACCACCATTAGGTTCATCACAAAGCTGTGATTTCATGGACAGCCATGTGGGAGGAAGGAGACACTACCAGATAACTGGCAAAGGGGGTAAAGAATATAAGGGAAAATAAAGTATGTGTACTTTTGCATGTGCTGCCATTGAAACACTCAGCAACAAGCTCCAAACAATCTCTTAGACATTTGAAAAACATTATGTCAACTTTTCCGTCTCCCACCACACAGTGCCTCTCACTCCTATGTGGTGTCTGTCCTCCTCCATAATGCATCAGAAATACATAATCACCATTGTTATCATCTGTCAACTATGGTATTAGATCAGTTCAATCAGATGCAGACAATGAGGTCAGCATAAACCATTCAAATGATGACAGAAGCATTTTGCTATGTGTAAAGGAGTTGGTTGTTGTATCACTTTCAAATTTATAGGTTCAGTTCATTTTAAGCTAAATATCTAGTTATTTAACAGCTGTTATGAGTCAGCCAGTGAGAGGATTACTTAAAATAAAATTGCAACAAATGCTTTAATCTTGAGCTACAATAGAAGAACAAGTTTGGTCAGGTCTTGTCTAATAAACATTGTGCTCCAGTAGTACTTAGGAGTTTATCACTGTTCATACAAAACAGGAGATGGTTTGATATCATTAATCTTGCCATCTTCATATTAACCCCAGAAATTTCGGAGATAGTTGTGATAGATTTTTTTCAGGGCACAGGATCATGCTTAAATACTTTCAGATAAGAAACTTACTGAAATGGATACTTAAGTTGTTTATCCTATGCAGAGGTTACATATGCTCATCATTCTGTCATGACTCAAAGTTCTTGGGATTTTCCATGATGGTAATATGTTTTTGTGTCTTCATGTCACCTCTCTTATAAAAGTAATGGAGACATTGAGATATGAAGTCAGCTAGTTTTTGTCTGTGTCCTTTACATCTAGCTAAGAAGCATAAAGAGGATGCAAAGCTGTAAAGCAGTCAGAATGTCTATTGGAAGATATTACAGTTTCATGGGTTTCTAGTCTTAATAAACTGTCCTAGGCTATGCTTAATTCAGCTTGACAACCACATGTGAAAACTACCAGGAGAACAGGCTTAGAGGAGAGGCATATCCAGGCATTGTTATGCCATTACTCCCAAATTTCAGGGAGTCACTGATGCCACCAAGACATGTTCAAGAGCAGACAGAGAAGAGCAGTCCCAGTGCACAGAAACAGAGGTACAAAACCAGTGATTTTAACGACTATCCAGAAAAGGATTAACAACACTGGCCAAGCAAAGTTTGATGGATAGGCGCTAAATGTCTCTGAGCTATAGGACTGCATGTGAAAATCAGCATGGCTCCCAAACTGCTGTAAGGTTGAACATCTGTCCACCTTGAATATCGGCAGCCCATTTGCAGTATTATCTCTGGAAGACTTTTCTGAAAACTGGAAAATCCATAGAACTCTCCTCACACAGAATTGAAGTCCTGCTGTTAGGAAATGGTTAACTCACTGCTACTGACTGGAAGCTAAATAACTACAACTGAATTGCTAGTCACATTTCTAAGGATGAGCTAATCTCAAAATGTGGCTACCTAAGCAATTTCTGAAAATAATAGAGTGTACAAGCAGTCAATCACAAATCAGAAAAAATAAGTATTAATACAAGGCACTAAAACAAAGAGAAAGTTTCTGGAAAAGTACAGAAACTGCAGTATCTGTGCCACTTGTTCTTAGCTTTTCCGTTTGCCAGCTGGGAAACAGGATGGTAGGAAGCAGCAGCTGGAAAAATGGTTTGCATTTGGGCAATTTGTAAAAAAAATCTGTAATAAAGATTCAACTTTAGTTAAATGTGAATCCAATTGATTTTTCACTCTCTTCTTATTAATATCCCAGTGGTATCATAACGACATGTCACATTAGACCTGTCAGATTTTTGTAATGACAATAATGCTAGAACCATAAAAAACCCCAAAGCAAAATGAACAGAAAAGCAGTGACTTGACCTCAGGAAACTTACACTTTTTAATCAAGGAATCTAGGTCTGTTCTTGAGTAAACTAGAAACCCTTCTTGAATAAACTAGAAATTTTAAGTCTATGCCTTAAAATCTGTTATAAAAATAGGATGATAGGTTTTTTTTTACTGGAATGGATGATTTCTAGTTTGTAATTTCTTATCATTAAGAATTATGCACTGCACTCAGCCTTATTTACAGTTTTGAAGAAGTTCTATCCATCGATGAATTTTTTCTGTGTTTTTTAATAAACCAAGATGTCAACTAACCTTTCGATGATGGGGCTTCTCTAAGATAGACAGTAGCCACCCCCATTCACAGCAGCATGCAATACAAAATAATATTTCATTCTTGACATGCTTGCAGAAGTTATCTGCATCAGGAAGAAACAGCGAAAACATCTAAACTGAGTCTTCACTAATTTTTGAGACACTATTTTGCACATGAAAACAAGGAGGAAAGGGGAGGAAAACAAAATTTAAGTAGTTGTGCAAAATTGCAGAAATACACCCTTCAACATAGAATAAGTGGTTTTGTCCTTCCATGAACAGGGACAGAAATGAGAGTGCAGTTAAGTACTTTGCTGTATTTAAACTAAAGACCAGCTTACTCCTGAAAGATTCTCACAAATACACAACTTCAAGAATACCCAATCTCGATATACTCCAGATTCTAAGTCGTCGCTGCTTTTAGTCCATTCCATTTTGAGACAGTATAGAAAAAGACATTATCAACATCTTCAATGAGAAGATAATTTTAAGAAGTAATAAAAGGCAGGTACATCCTCAATCCTCATGGAAATTTCCATGTTTTCTTCAATAAGAGCAAAACACCAAGCAGTTACGTGCCTGAAACATTGATTTGGATCACATGATTTAATTAGCAAATTACACCTTTGTAAAACTTTTCACAGAATGATAGAGGTAAAGAAAGTAGGTCTTCAATTCGTCATTCTTAATTATCTTTCTATCAGAATTGTTATTTAATGAATGCCTCTGATGAAGTTTGTTTCATTAAATTATGAGATCTGAATCATACTAAAAGACCTGTATAGACTTATGAATTTTAAGAGGTAAGGGAGCTAGTCCAGTATGTGTCAGCTTGACATCTAAATTATTCATCTTTTTTCTAATGTGGTTATGAGTTGCTGGTTTGCCACTTTAATAAGAACTGTATGATTGTATGGCTCCTCTCCTGTCTTTGTCTTTAGCCTGGCATTATGAGCTAACAATTATTCATAGAACCCTAAGTTTTAATCACTTAGGTTTACTAACAACCCTTAAGATCAAGTGATTTTCACAAAGAAGGGTTTGAAATATTTACATTGTTTTGATTCACATAGTGTTTGGGTGGGGGGTTTTTTGGTTGGATTTTGTTGTTGTTGTTGTTGCTTTATTTCCTTTGGTGCTTTTAGTTTGGTTGGTTGGTTTGATTTTGATTGCATCTGTTTAGAATGAAGTTGCAAGTTACAGAATAACAGAAAAATAAATTAAAATAGTTATATGGTATGAACTTTCACTGTTGTGACAATCATAATGAGATAAAGGTGGTAGTTTTGCCTTTCATTAGTAGAGCACTTTTGGCAATTTAATCCTTATCTCAGTGGAATTCCAGTCACATTCATATTTCTTTATCTCACACATTAAGCATTTAGACACTTTAAAAGTTTTTTAAAGATCAACCTTAGGCAATTTAGGTCAAAGAAATGAGATGAGAAATGTTGCTGCACAGAAAATTAAGGATTTATTACGTATCACTGTAAGGCTAAGGATAGAAGTCATAAAACGGAGGCATTCACAATAAATGTGCATCTTGAAGAGCAATTTCTAACAATGTCCTTGATTCATTATCATCCTGATTGTTGTTCCTTCGTTAATGCTGTTTATGCTCATGTTCCTTTGTTTCATCAATTCAGGTTACATCCACAGTAATCCAATATACCAATAAGTAGGGGTAAAGGAAGGAGTTCTTACTGATGAAGTTATTAAAAGAATTTTGCATTTTCTTTCTTGAAAAGAGTTAAAATTTAGCTTTTATATTGTTCTTCCACTGCAATAGGTATTACTTAGAATCACTAGAGTTAATATATTATATTATTGGAATTATTAGAATAACTAGGATTTACAAGAATTCATAGAATTTACAGCATTATCTCTAGCATATGCCCCAATGAGAGGACAATGAACCTCTTAATTACAAAATAAAATATTCCAAGTTCATTTCAATAAATGTAAGCTTGGAAAGAAAAAAAACCTACAAAGATTAGAAATAAGTTTCTGAATACCTGTTTTTCAACTTAAAAATAATTTTATTTCCCAAGCAAAAACATATCACTAAATACAGGAAAACCAGACGATTCTCCATTCATAACAAGACCTGAATCGGCTTTGTTCATAAGGTGAATTAATTTCCAGTGTTGTTACTGTCAGCTACTACCAGAACATATCCCAGATTTCCTGTATGGGCAAATAGATTTGTGTTGTTCTTCTAAATGCCTTTGAACCATTCATGCAACATTCAATAGGACTAGCTCTAAGGGTAGACAAAGAAGTTACAGTGACAAGGAAATTTTTTCATTGCAAGTCACTGGAGAAAATTCTTTTCCAGTTGAAATTACTAGCTCCATCCAGCTAATATTTATAGAGACATTTTAATGGCTAGTAAAGTGTTTTCTATTCCACCTTGAAAATAGACTGGTTTTGGCCTAAATTACATTCACAAAAGGTTTTGTGATTTTTTTTTTTTTATGTTATATGAGCCGTTTGGATTTCCTATTTGTAATTTATAGTGGTTGGGTGTTTTGCCACCTCAGTTTAAAAGAAAAAAACTAGAATGCATGTCTAGTTCTAGACAGAATCAATAATCAAATCAATAAGAAACAATTCAAGTTTAATGTCTATTCTGCTAAAGATTAATCCATAAGAAGATTACAATTTTAAGCAAACCTGTTTCACAAAAGAGGTGAAACTAAAAATTTCTTAAGAATTATACTGCCCCGCACAAACGGTTTGCTAGAGCTCACCATGTCCCCAGCACACAAACTCCATAGTTTGCAGCAGTGACCTGCTACACTAAAAACTCATCATGGGTTTTATCCCTCCCTTATGTATCAGCTAAGGGGAATTAGCTGCAGTGCTGCAGTACCCTGACATCTCAGTATCAATCAAACTCTCCAGTTCCAGGCACAGCTCCAGTTTGTTGGAGAGTGGCCATACCAGCCTTTGCAGACCAGGCTCACATCAATCCACTGCAAGTGGGACCAGCAAAAGCATTTCTGGTTATCCTGGTTTCCATATCAGAAAACAACAGTCCAGGAAAAGAAGGAAAATTATATGAGGGGTCCTTCGTAGAGAAGGGATCTCAACTGGGATTGTGGAAATTTGGCTAGTGTTGGGGTACAACTGTTCAGACCTCTTTTTTATTCCTAAATAAAAACAACTACCTAGTTATGGCAGTGAACAACTCTCATCTGTACTAACTGTAGAGTTCACAATACAACATGAGGCAAAGCTTTCCTTCTGCTAAGCAGGAATTTAAACCTTCTGGGTAATGCCTCCCAAACTACTCAGAACAGGCAGGGAATTTCCCCCAGTTTTCACCATGGATTTATTATTGTAGCTCCACAACACGGAGCTGAATGACCTAAAAGCATGTTAATGCTGCTGCAGGACACATTAAAGTCATACAACAGTATTTTCCCTGAGTGGGTGTATTCAGCTCATTTAATAAAGATTATGAGGGACTGCACCCTTTTTTTGGCTATGACAGAACTCAAGGATAGAAAAATTTAATAGCATGTTAGTCATCTGCCCAGAGGTAAGGTATTTCATAATGAACTGAAAAGCCAGAAAATTGTGTCTATGTGTGTGTTTTAATATTGCTCTGTTCATACTAACGAAATTTATGCAAAGCACCACAAAAACTGATGAGTGTACACCCATAATGTGACTGAAAGGCACTGTAGGTTGTGTTAGGGTGAAGTGTTAAATTATTTATTACATGTCAAGTTTTATTTTCTCCTTTAATTGCTTTCCTTGTATTTTGAAATTATTTCTGCTGTTAAGTATTAAATTATTAGCATAAAGCTCAAGAAAAAAAAATCACATTTTTATTCCTGCTGCACTGTGTGCCTTGCCCAAAGAAGATGGCAAAGGCAGGAATGTAGGCAGAAAACTTTGCACTTTTTTCATCTTTTAAAAAACATAAGCAAGCTAGATGTACGTAGAAGCGAGGGGGAAGCAGGGAACGACATGGTGATTCAGAGGACTGGCAGTGGAATAAAGAATATGTGGAAAAAGAGTTTTGCTTGCAGGCATAAAGATGAGTGCTGGCACAGCCGAACTGCTTGCTCACCTTTGGAGCCCAGAGCCCTGAGGTTTGCCTCATGTGCCTTATGGGTGTTGGGCTTGGCTATGTGTGATGTGGGGACACCATGACCACTGCTGAGTCTGCCCTTATCCTTGCCCATGGACCACCAAGATGACATTGATGAGGGCCAAGGAGGAATGGACATTTACATTTTACATCCAGCTGGGGCTGGAAATCAGCTGAGGGTCAAAAAAACAGAAAGCAGCCAGGAGATCTGCAATCCTGGCTTTTTCACATGAGAGGAAGTTCTCCCATTATACCTAAGCATATGTGGTAACAATGTTCCCCAAAGTCCTCCAAAGAACACGTCTTGGGAGCCCTGTGTGCCTGGTGAGCCCCTAATTCTTCCTAAGGAAACAGCTGCTAGTTTGTGGTTGTTGCTAGGGGCTTGAGAAATGAGAGATGGCTCCCTTCAGCTGGAATGCGTCCCGCACTGGAGGATTACTCACAATGTCTGGGTGCCAGCCAGGAGCCGGATGGCAGGGTGCTGCCTCATAGGTCTATGTCTCCTCTTGCAAGTACAGATCTGTGAAAGCTGGCACGTTCTCTTCTCTTATGAACAGTGATCTCCAAGCTGGGTTGCCAAGCATGCTGGAGAATGTCCACCACTTCACCCAGCCTTCAGTTGAGGCCATCTGATACATGGTCAGGGACAAGGTCACAGGATGTCTCATGTGGCCATCTATTGCCTGTGACCAGGGAGAGAGAAAAATAGAGCAAAGATAAAATTCCATCATTTCATGCTTTTAACTAGCAGGTTTTTTTAAAACTTGTGAGTGTCTTGGGAACTAGACAAAAAAGTGATATCTTTAGATGTAATTTTCTGGATTTCTATTGAATAGTTTTTAATAGGATTTTTACCAGTAGGTGTATTGTTACATGAGAACCTAGTGGCTATTGAGTATTTTAAAATCTACAGTGATTATCAAGTTTTTCTCCAATCATCTTCAGTGAAAATTTTATTCCTGTGGGCAGTGTGCACCCAAAAAAGAGGTTAAGAAAGCCTGGAAGAGCCTCCTGTTCACATTAGACCATAATGCTCTGTGATGAGCAAATAGTTTTAAGGAAAGAGCAGTAAAAGCTACAGACCCAGATAAATGGGTAAGTGCTGCAGGCAGCTTGGCTTAGAGCAAAGGTGTTCTAAATGTATTACTGGACTGAGGTATGACAGTACAAATTATCTCCCTACTACCAAAATCAAGATTCCTAAATCTGTTCACATGTGTTTGATGTCTTAACCCCAATGCTATTGTGATTTATCAAAATTCATGTATAAGAATTAAGTATAAAATATGGATAATATAAACATATTTATGTGTTTGATCTATTTAATAAAATGGGTAATATACAAACAAAAATACCCTTGCTCTCAGTCACCACTACCATACAGCAAAGCTATCTATTTTTTAATTTTCCAGAATGCACCATTTGGTAGAGCCATACTTGATAAACACAAAAGGGTCTTTTTAGCTGATTCTGATTTTTTTTTAAATCAGTTCTCCACATCTTTATTTTCTTTTGAGTCATGCTTAACATTAATGACTCTGTAAGTTTGAATGCAAAGGTTTTGTTTTCTTTGGGTTTTGAGGTTTGCAGAAAATCTGCAAAGATGGTTGTCTTGGTCCGGAAAAAGTCTTAGGCATGAAATTTCAGAGTACATGAAATTTTTTCTTTTCCTAGTGAGGGCAAAGTGTATTCACTCATGAGAGAGAAGACAGAATTCTTCGACTTGTTGAAAATCACCTTTCTTCATGCATGCCTGGGCAAATGAATACTATAAATTGCTCCTTCCAGAAACCAGTGCAAAAATCTGTAACAATATAAGAAATTTATTTATTTCCATAATAGCATGATAGTTATGGAATTCTAATGCACTTGTTGTTGTTTTAGAACAAGTATATACAGTATATTTTACCTGACTGTAAGGAAGTTTCCTTTTCTGATTTTTAATTAGTTTGTAGAAACAGCCTCAAAACCAGATCTGTGCGGCATCAAAGCATCGTGCTACAAAGGGCCTGAGCTTATTATGTATTGGCTATCATCAGAAACAAACCCTTCTGAATTCAAACAGAATTGATGTTTGCCTATGTTTCTCTTACCACTTACTAATAAACATTGTTTAAAAGTTGTGCACTCCTACTTACATAACCTGCTTTCATGTCACATTTTGCAAAATCTCTCAGTTGATTTGGCTGGCAGGATGTTAGTTGGACATTCAGAGATAAAGTACAATCCTCTACATGTTTTTCTTCAGAAATTAAAGAGTTATTTTCTTTACATTGCCCAAAACAAAAGTGTGATTTCTGGGTCTCACATTTTGCATGTCAAAACTCACCTTTTCTGTAATGTTCCTCCTGATTTATGGTTTTAAGAATGACTAAAAAAACCTGATTTTTTTCCCCCAAGCAGACATACAGATATGTAGCTCACAATTTTTTCCATCTCATTTTTTAAAAAATTGCCTCATGTTGGTTTTGTTCTGTCCCAAATTAGATCATGATAACAATATAGTCAATATACCTACCACCTTATACAAAAATTATTTCAATGCCTAATTAAAAATGTAGTAATTGGCAAAGAGAAACTTATCCATGTGTAAAGAAATTTTCAAAAGCTGTGTGAGATAACAATCACACATGATGAAAGTTATTTATTACAGAAAACCTATTTCAAGCTTCCACACAATTTCACTGGAAAAATGAAAGCTGCTGGTGATGTCATTGTGGGCAATGTAAACATGATTATGTGGATGGGCCACAGTATATTCACACACACAGAGAAATTATAAAGTATGAACAAGCTCCCCAAGAAAGGCCAGAGATTTTGTGGAGACGTTTGTATCCCACCCCACCAATAATTTATAAACAGGAGGGAAGAAGAAGACTTAAGCAAGTTATGTAACCCAGCCTAACACAGTCCCAGACATTACACACCATGACTGCTTTTATAAAGGATCCCATAGCAACCTGAATTATTTCTGAAATGCCTGTTAATGATGTGTGTTATAAATAAGGTTAAATGTAATGTCAGGGTTTTTAACCATCAGTATGCTCTCGTGAATCATTCTTACCCATCCAAGCAACCTGTTTTTAGTGTAAAGGGATGGTAGACAGACGCACTGCAATTATA
Source organism: Pycnonotus jocosus (assembly GCA_013400435.1). Classification (NCBI taxonomy): domain Eukaryota; kingdom Metazoa; phylum Chordata; class Aves; order Passeriformes; family Pycnonotidae; genus Pycnonotus; species Pycnonotus jocosus. The sequence continues at coordinate 63,649 of VWYP01008900.1, read as the reverse complement.
CTTCTTTTGATTTTTTTAAAAAATAAAATTACAACCTTGTTTGCCATGTGTCTACTTGTTAGATGAGAAGGAATATTCTCTAAAATGTTATAAATTAAAGCAGGAATATGAAGTTCATTTGCAGTATTATGTAGTCTCACGGGCAATTATGGAGATCTGTCAAACCGAAAAATATCCAGGGATTTTTCATCATACCTATAGAGAAACACTCTCTTTCACTACAACAGAGCAAGTAAAATAATAAGTGTTGTACTTGTGATATTGGAAAATGGAGAAATAAGGAAGACCTAAAGTGCAAATGTAAATACATGCCAAGAATGTCAGGAAAGAATAAGATACATTTATTTTTTGCCAAGCCTTTGACTTCCCCTGTAAGAGCAATCACAAGTCTGCATTGCTGTGTGTGTTTTGAATCATCTATACAGAAAAGGAATCAAACAAAAACTAACTAACTAGAAACTCAACAAAAATACTATCCAAATTAACTTATCCCAGAACCCAATGTCCTGAATTTGGGATAAGAAAAATAATCTGTTTCAAATAAAAGAAGTTTGTAAGAGCATTAGCACAAATGGAAGAAATTGAAGAGGAACTGCAGTGACACTTCAGAGAAAATACCATAACATATTAATGGGTAAGAAACACAGGCTCAATACTACAGCTCTTCAGGACACAAAATGTGGACCAGAATCAGGAAAGTGTCTGGGAACAGAACTAGACTTCAAAAGACCTGCAAGAGCAATTTAATCTTGCATACCCCTTTATCCAAACCCAACAGCCCATGGTGGCTCTGAGACATGCAGAGGGGTAACTTTACACAAAAAGCTATACACAACAGCTGTATCAAACATCACTGAGGAGGGTCCCACACAGCCACAGTCTGTCCCTGAAGATAACTTGTGTTCAAGCTGCAGTTCCCTCTGCCACTCCAGAGTCTATCCACCTCTTTGAAGACCTACATGCTGTCTTTTTCTTTGTAAAGTACTTCTCAGCATTGTGTGAGACCCAAGAACCAAGGGGAAAGACAACAAGTGAATCTATCTTTCCAGTATTATGTCATGGGATGACTCAAAAAAAGACAAAAAGTAGTTTTACAGCCCACAAAATTTCACTTCAAGGAAAAGACACATCTGCTTTCAGACTTTTAGTTTTACAGTCAAGCCTTTACTTTTTCTATTTTATGTATGCTTGTATATAAATACATATGCTTTCATGTGCATATTTCTGTGTTTGGTGCATACAGAGAAGCATAGAAACATACTGGCTTCCTCCCCTTTCCTCATTCACAAAAATGCTGATATAATAGCTTATAAAGGAGCCTCTTACCATAAGTCTGGTTTTAGTGCTTTCATTTAAATTAGTATCTAGAAAGAAACACCCATACACATATACACATACATGTGCATGCACATGTGCATTTGCTTAGATAAAGGAGAGGTAACATTCTCATGCTTGTGACTCCCTGTTTAAGGCAAAATTTGACCTGGGAGCAAGGGTCAGCATACCCGTTCTGCTTACAAAGTATTAATATCTATTTTGATTTTTGATGATTTACATGAGTCTTAGGTGATCACATATTTTTTTCTGTTCTTCTATCCATCATAATTATCAAGTAAAGTGTAAATCCTGTAAACTATTGTGACACTGAACATATAGAAGACCTGGTTTTCAGTGATGGATATCTTTGGCCATTCATGTCCTCCCAATTTTGTTCTCAAGGTAGACAAGATGTGCAATGATGCCTGGTTTCAAAGGGTTTTTTTCAGACTAAAGCTTGCTCTTTTAAAAACAGCAGGAGCTTCACCTTTAACAATGTAACATGCTTCAAATTTATCTTTGACATTAAAAAGAACATGAAAACTACAACTATTTTTGCACCCCATTAAGCACATAATATAATATCATATAATATAATATAATGAACTGTTACAAGTCATACAAACAAAAAATTATCCTTTTACTCTTCAGCTGATGTCTTGCATGCCAGTATTTGGGGAAATGCTTTAATTTTCTACACCAAAAATCACCAAATCTCAAATAAATGTTCTGTCGTCATTCCAAAATTAAACTGTGAATAGGATGCCTGTACACTTTTCTGTACTTGGCTATATTGCAGAACCACTGTAAATGCAAGTATTGCAGCTGTATACAGCATTTGTGCATGTTAATAGTTACAGTTGGAATTAGTCAAATTTTGTCATTTATTGTATTCTAGTTTGAATTATGAGTACAGCATCAGAGTGGTAAGAGTGGAAAATGAAGAAGAATATGAGTAACATGAACCAGCAGTTAATGTATGCCAAGGCTAATCAACTGAACTGTGGTATTATTGCGACTGTTGACTTTATAGTCTATTTTGCTACTAACACTTGAATTATCTCATCCCTTTTGGAAATATTGAGGTTTGCAGGCTGGAATTCTCTATCCAAACAACCTGTCCTTTGCAGACAACAAAGTGAAACTCTTCACTGGCACTTCCAAGTGCACTGAGGTAAACCTCGGAGTTAAAGGGGATCATCGTAAAGTAGTGAGAATATTGTCAATCTCTCTCTCTCTGCTCAGTTGGTTCCACTCCTCAGGGCAACAGAAATCTCAGCAGACTGATCTAACGTATTCATATTTCAGAAAGGTTCTCATGCAGTAAGCATAACTTCTGAGGTAAGCAAGGAATGCTGTCCAGTAAATATTTCAGTACAAATTTTATAAAATCACAGGCAAAGTAAACTCAGGCTTCTGAAAAGATGTCCTGATTTCCTCCTGGAAAAAGTGAGGGTATAGGAAGATGATTTTTTTGAAATGTTTTACTTTTCAGTCCTATAATGTACAGCAACTGGATCTTTCTATCACAGGCATCTAAATGCTGCATTTCAGTTACCTGTGTAATATCCCCAAGTATTTTTTTTCAGAGTATATACTTTGAAGTGCAAACTGCAGCTGGAAAGAAGGCATAAAACATCAGGAATCCAGGAGCATAATTGAAGGAAATCATATAAGGATTACAGTGTATGGCAATCTGAAAATTAGCCAACAGGTCGAAGCTTTGGATAACAAGCAATCAAATGACCAAACTCAAATGCAAAATAAACAAAAAATCACCTCTAAACTGCTGTCAGTGGTGGAACTAATGAACTATTAACTTGTATTTAGCCTCTTCCAAATCAACACCTGCAGATATTTCTTCCTAAACTTCTGCTTCCCCCCAAAGTATTTGCAATATATTCTCATGCTTGTAAAATCCCTCTCTTTCTGCTCCCTTTTTTGCCTCACATGTCAGAGGAAGAGGGAGCCAGCTGTGGATTGCAATGAAAGAGTGGACAGGGCAAACATGCCAACCACCTAGCCTGTCAAGTGTCTGTATCTAGGAAGGTAACTGAGCTCTCTGTTACCTGTCCAGACACAGATTTTCACAAAATTCATAAGAACTATGGATCCTCATGCATTCTTCAGTTGAATTTGATTGAAACTGATGAATTAATATTATAAGCATTTGCTCAGAAAAAAATGGCAGATATAAAATGAGATGGAGCACACTATAGAATCCTTAGAAAGAATGAGAAAAAGGAGCATATCCTGAGATGTTAGTTAGAGGAATAGTATATAGCAGACTTGGAAGCTAATTATCCTAATATTCATTACAGATTTAGTGCTGTATCCTTTTTTGGATCTGACTTTGAAAGAGAGAGTAATTGCACTGCACTCCAAACATACGAATAGCAACAGACTGGAAAAACAAGGCCTATAGAATAAAAAGTGAGATGAGTGGATATGTTTAACTTGGATATAAAAGTACAGAGATTTCAGATTATGTAAAGAACTGTTTAATGAAGTGATCAGTTGCTCGCCATGATGGGAAAGAAGAGATTAACTACATTAGCAGCAAAAAAATCTGTATGAAATCAGTCAAATAAGTTTTCCAAAGCAGTATGTGATCAACTGCCGTGGAAGCTTTTAACAGAAATTTGCAGAAGCATAGTCTCTTGTAGAGACTTTCAGCTTTATGTTTCTGTCACTGCATCTTAAACCTTTTTTTGAGGAGATTCTGGGGACACAGTAAGGACCACTACCGTTACAGCAGCACAGCTTGGGCTCCATTTGCATAAATTGCTAGACTTCTAAAAATGTTCTCCAGTGATAAATCTGTGAAAAATCCAGCCAAGAAAATGTGAATCTTGACATAGGCTTCAGTTAATTTTGGCTCAAGATCTGAACGCATGAAAAGAATGTGCTTGTGTATTTTAACAGGTCGACATGCTTCTTGTTCATGGTCTCAGTTTTATCAAGCCAGTGAAACAAATTCAATTCAAAGAAAGTAAAAAATTAATATTTCTAAATGCTTTCCATTCTGAGTATTCCAGTGTAAAGATTAAAACAACAAAAATTAAGCTGTATGTATGTATGTAATAATTTTCCAATAAATATTAATAGTGAGTTTTGTTTATTATTCCCCTCTTCAACCTCTCCCCAAATACTTTTTTTAAAAAAATTAATTTAATGACTATGGGCATCTCTTAATTTATGGAGAAGTGATTTTAACCAGTCATTATCTATAGGGCAAATTGGTCCCAAGTTTTTTGGTTTTTCTTTTTTTTGTTTATTTATTTTTTACCTGGGACATAGTAAAATTTCAGTCCTGACAATCTAAAAATTTACTAGATTTAAGTGACACTTTTGCATGAGTAAAATCTCATGAGCAAATAAATTCAAAGTTCAGGACCTAGAATCATAGAATATAAGAGTTGAAAGGCAGATTCTTTCTTGCTTGTTATACCACAAAGAGGGTTATACGGCAAGATGCAATATAAGATTTTTTAAATGGAGAAACTGGGATGCAGCTGACATTATCTTAAAAAATTGGGTTGCAATAAAATCATGTTAAATTAGCTTATAAATATGTATTTAATTTTAGTTCATACACTCATTGTTATACATAAGTGTGTATGAAATTTGGAGGTTGGGTTTCGGAAAAAAGAAAAGACAAGAATTGTGTCCACTTTTACATATTCACTTCATATTTAATTAACACATCCATTTCTTGTCCTTAATATGTTAAGTCTGACAATAGCTATTTTATGTCTATAGTCCTGCAAACCAAGGTACTAATTGAACAATCATTCCAAACTTTGAAACAACAAAGGAATAAGTGGAAATCTCTCATATTAGTGCTCAGCATAAATAGTATTTAACATGGCAATTGGAAGGTGGATCAAAGAGTCAAGCAAAATGCATAATACCCTAGTTGTGTAGCGATGTCTGCCCACATTATTCTCTTTGATCTGTTTATTCTCTTTTATCTGTTTAATTTTCCGGGAAGAAACTTCTCTAAATCCAGTGCTTTGAAAATCTAAATAGTGGTACATCAACTACACTGTTTGGCAGCTTTCAAGTTGTTCTGATTGGTAAGGTAATGTAGCCATCATTATAAGAGGATTTTGGGGACTCAGAGCCCTTACCACATGCATTTCTCTAAGTATACATGAGTAGTCCAATGGGAGCAAACACAATAACTCCCGTGCAAAATGTGTGGATGGATCTGAGGCCAAGAATTACATCTATAAGGAAGGAAAGAGACGAAATTCCACCATAATGACAGGAGCATTGTCAGAGGAAGAGTAGAGGTGCCAAGGCAGCAGCAGCTTCTGGAACCTCAGCCATGAACTGTACCATTTAAAGTTATCATGTTTGGTTTCAAATTCATTATACACAGGGTCTAAGAAGAACACTTCTAAAATGACACAGCTAAATTTGTCCCATGACAGCAAGCCAAGATTACGTTTGTGACCCCAAAAACTGACGCATTACTTGCATGTTCAGAAGATCTCAAAATCAGTAAATGTATCCCTCTGCTAAAAATTTCAGTGCCAAAAGCCATACAGTTGGGTCAAAGTAAAAACCATTTCAAATGAATCACTCATCTGGGCAAGCCCAGACAGGACACTGTTAGGTATCGCTTTGCCATCATAATGATTATGTCTCTTTAGGAACTTTGGTGTCAACAGAACCAACACAGATCAATCTCACATGCTGGGCCCAGACCGCTTCTCTTTCCTGGTAAATGAATGGTAAAATTCCCGTGTGTAGCAATGCAAATTCCACCTTTAAGATCTGTGCAGCTCTGCCATTTGTGTGAATGTCAGAGCTGAATCTTCTGTAGACAACAAATAGCTACACACATCTTCATATTTCTCTGCATTTTGTCCTAGCTAGAAATACTCTAATGGACTTCTGGGGAACACGGGGTAAAAGAAAAGGGAAAATTGTGGTCTCCTTCCCCTGGTGCAGTTTATGCACCAGCTTACCCATCCTTCCTAACCACCCCTCTAAAATCATGGTCAAGTTACTCAGCAGTTTTGCCCAATGCACAACATTTGATTTCTGCCATTCCTAAATTTCAAGCAGGTAATTCCTGAAAGATATCAGGAAAAAAACACTGATCAATGTAAGAATTGGAGGTGACAATTCTGTCAACAGCAGAGTGCAGATGACCTCTCATCTACAATAAGCCAAAACTGACTAGAGCTCCCTCAGTTAAGCAACACCAATTCTGGCTTATGGGAATATATCAGATTACCAGTTATTAGCTAAAACTCTCTCTAGTTCTCCAATAAGTCAGGATCTTCCACTAAATCCAGTCATAGGCTCCATTAAAATAGAAATCAGCTGGTTTCAGGAGCACTAGTAGAAAAACTTAACAAATAAGTAAGGTGTTGAAAACACCTTTAAGTGAACTGAAACTCAAGAAGAGGAATTTTATCTGTTTACCTGTTTTCCTGTAGTTACCACTACTGAATTTCTAATACCGTATTCCATCTAGAAAGCCAAGTATCCTCCAGCCTCAGGATTGCCATATTACTTTAGCCAGAACTCAGAGATTTCCCTTCTAGCTCTGTTAAATGACCCACTTGGAGGCAGTTGTCCTCACTGAAGTCAAGTGTATCTGGTGGGACAATGCTTTGCATATAAACTATAGAGCATGAGTTATAAAACCCATATAAATGGGTTATAATACCTATAAACATTTCAGAGACCATCAGGTGGAATACAAAAGCCAAGTGGTGCTTACAAATAATCACTGAAAATCTTGCAACTCGGAACATCTCTGTTATTCTGTTGGCCCAACCACCCTGCATTTATTTTCAGTAGAAAACTTTGCTTTTTACTCCTAAAAATTACCATAGATTTGTTTGGGTGCCAAACCCCTCCCATTTTCCATCCCACAGACAGTTGAAGCAGATAGATATAGCAATGGCAAAATGCTTCCTTGCCTCTGTGAAATTATGTGGATAATAGGATTGTTCTCCATGAAGCTCTTCACAACATTCATTGCAGAAACTGCTGTCCGAAATCAGCAGAAAAAACTCTCATCCAATGCAATCAGTGAATAACCTGTATTTCAATATTTATCAATATTGAATTTCAGTCAGAAAATAAAGTAAAATGCATGTTGGCATTTTAAATTAACAAATAAGGAATATTTAGTACAAACTATCCTCCATGTCATGGAAGTAATTTTATAATGAAATAGCAGTTGCACCACAGTTGTGAACAAAGCCAAGCCCAGTTTCGGTTGTCACCAAGATACTGGAAGGACTTCCTTGCTTTGATCAATGATAATATTTCATCTTAGGCTTCAGTGATTAGCCAATATGCTGACTTCTGCAGAGTTATTTCTATCAGGAAGGTGAAAAAATATAGATATATACAAAGGAATCTAACAGAAGGAGAACAGGATTGAGTCAGTCAACAGTGTGTTCAGAGGACTCGGCATTTGAGGAGACCCTGACAACTCCCTTCTCCCTGTGCCACTGCAATCAGTTAATTCCCTGACACCACACAGCTTAGCCTTGCTGTAGCTTCCCAACTACCACTATTCAAGACTGCATTTAATGACCCCTTCCATGAAGCCTTTTGGCAGAAAGGATGCCAAACATAGCTACAGGGCCATATCAAGTCTACAGCTGTCTCTAGTTCACCATCTGATAGATCCTCCAGTATAACAATTCTATGCCTACAACTGCCTTTTCTTCCACTGCACCTGGCAAAACATCACTAGGACTAACACTAGAAATGCAGACATTCACAACAGGTTCAGGCAACTACCTTTTATAGACAGAGATGAAAAGAAAAACAATCAGGAGATATGATATAATTACAGGGTAATAAAACTATAAACATTGTTAATACATTAATTTAACATTTGGATTTCACATCTAGGTGTACAAATCCACAGATGTCCAATTGTTGCCATTTTAGGTTGGAGAAAATAATATTTTTGACTGATGCCAATCAATAGACACGTATTTTTTTCAGCAATGACAGAGGAAAAAAGGTATCAGAAATATAACCAAGGGAAGCTCGTCTGAGTTACACAGTAAACAACAAGGATAAAGTAAAACCTCCCATTGTGTCATAAAGATTTAATTTATCTGGCTATGAAAAACACCCTACCAGAGGACTATTGTTTACATAAAAAGTAGGAAGGGCAAAATGCTACTGCTACCATAAGATGTGTCCCTGACATCCAACTTTCTGATTCTTTTCTGAATATGCATGCTGAAATTCTGAAGTCTTTAAAAAACATTGTTTCAGATGAGGCCCATAAAAAGCACCATTCTCACAACCCTCCTGGTTAAAACTTTGGCATTATCAAAGCAAATCTCCATGGGCAGCAGGGGGAAGATCATTCTGGCCTTAATTTTGAAAGGAGCAAGGAAGTCAGCTAATGACAGTGTGAAGAGATGGTGCTTGCAGGAAGGGACAGTGTGACACAGAAGACCTGTAAAGGGTTGTATGGGAGGGAACAGAGGTGAAGGGACAGAAAAAGGGGAGAGATGCTGAATTTCTTCCAGGGAAGGACTGTTGAGCACAAGAGGAAGATTGCAGGGGCCAGGGATATCTGTGTAATTTGGAGACGTGTCAGCCAAAATTCAGAGCAAGACCAAACTTTACAGCCAATAGAAAACTCACAGAGGTTTGCCAGTTGCTAGCTTGAATAAAGTGGAAAACATAAGTCTCTGAGAATTGATATTTTTATATCCAGACATTTTTATATCCAGAATAAGACTGTGAAACTTTTTTTATTTGTCTAGTTTAAGCTACCTCTTCAAGGAAGAAGCTCTGAGATTCCTTGGAAACTGGACACATAATTGTTCCTCATTTACTTTATTTTATACTTGAAAAATACAAGGAAAAAATGCTTTGAATGAAGGAAGAAAAGCACTAGTGTTTAAATGGCTGATCCTGTGTATTGAAGAGAGCTTTGTGTCTTTTTCTTGTTACAACAAATGCAAAGCTGCCATAAAGCACTCCACCCCTTATTTAAAGTGAGTTTCTGGATATGAAAATCACCAGACCAAAAGCTACTTATGCCGCCTACAGAAGACTGAGACATTCCAACTATGCTCTATTTCACTTATCCAGAATAATTGTAATTAACCCATGGTTCAGCTGAAGTCTGAAAAGTCTGTTGCAGTTCAAAAAAACCCAAACCAACACCAAAAATCCAAACCCCAACCAACAAACCTCCTGCAAAGTGATATTAACAAAAAAAATTGATACCTACACAGTACAGTCAGGAATCTTGTATAAGCTTGTTAGGGATAATCTTGAATGTTTGACAGGTAGGAGAGAAACCTGAGCGACAGCAGTAGGGTAAAAACAAGTAAGGTATAAAGGTAGCCATTAAAACAACAAGGTTTAGATATTACCTTGTGAGGTTTAGGGATGGAATCCCTTTTTGTCCTGTGGGATGGAATAAATATATACTGCTGTGAATTTCACTGTATTCTCCAGAGTTTATATATTGTTTTTCTGCATAACTGTGTATAAGTTTAGTAGAAATTATATTCTTCGAATGATCAAATTACCCTTTGCAGATAATCACTTTGAAGGCTCATTACTGAAGAATAAATAATCAGACATCTCATCGGCGGACATATTATACAACCCTTCAATGTAGGCAGTGATCTTTTGAAAAGCCATTTTACCCCCGATTTCCTTTGGAGAGAACACAGTGCTTACTTACTTTTCTAACAACAACAAAATGTCAGCTTTGAACAACATTTGAAAAGNTAAATATATATATATATATATAAGAAAGTAAATCCCAGCCTTACCTACAGTGAAAAATCTTGCAGTCATATAAGAATGAAGAGAGATGAAGCCCTTACTCATAAAGAGAATCAGATCACAAGAGGGAAGAAGGTGAAATCGGGAAGCTAGTTCCTACTTGAAAAACCACAGCTGTAAGGAAGGCTCTAAGTTTGTCTATGAATCAGCCAAACATCTGATCTCTGGTGGTAATTAAGTGCTGGAAAATAAATTCGTCTGGAATCGTTTTGTGGAATAGGCAGTAGGAATAAAATAGAAGCCACATAAAATAACAAAGCTCACGAGATTTTGGTAGATAACTTCTGTAAATGATTTAATAATTCCTTGGTAAAAATTAGAGTCTATTGAACACAAAGGAAAGAAAGTGAAAATTTTAGCAGCAAAAGTACTTTCTGATCTCCATAAGTAAAGGCAAAAAATGCAGAATTACTGAAATGGTAGAATTATATTTTTTAAAATGACAGTGCACCAGTTGAAAATGTTTATGTGCTTTTTTACCATAGACACAAGCAGCTGAAGTGAAGGCTTTCTGCAGGCTTTCTACAATACACAGATAACACAGATATTTCTTCACAAACTGTCAAGTAGTACAAAATACAAGTCAAAGCTGAGACACTTTCACAATGCAACAAAAAGGTAAGTCCAGGCAAATACAATTGTCTTGCTCTCCAAGTGGTCTGTGAATAAAGTCTGATTGATGATGATTGTGACACTTCTATGCAAAAGAAGTAGGAAATAGACAAGTACTTGCCCCATTTTGTATACAATAACATGTAATTATGTATTATAGCTTTATCTTCTGTGGTGCATCTAAAATTGCTTTAACTGACTTGAAATATGAAAATTACTTAGAGATCTTTAGCTATTTTAGCATCTTTTTGATACATGTTACAGGCAGAGGTTAAAAATAATCACAGAAGAAAAAAGTCTTTTTATTGCAAGTTATTTAATTCATTCAAAGTAAATAGAAGAACCAGAGCTGCACCATTCCAATGGTGTATTTTCCTCTAAAATCAAAAGCGTATAGAACTGGGCTGTTTTACTGATCCACTTCAGCCTGTGTATGTTCAAATGTTACTCTCAAATTAGGAGGATGTTTTTGTCCTTTACAAATATCAGATTCCCAGCTGTGAAGTGGCAATTCTGTGACTTAGTAACATCCAATAATGTCTTAAGATACCAAAACCAGCTGATAGTTGCAATCACCATATTATTATTTTTCTATCAGTCAGCAAGTCCCTCTAAGAAACATTGCAAAACCATAAATAAATATTGCAAAGTACTGAATTGTAAACAGTACTTTAATAATTGTACAAAAAAAAAAAATTAAATCTATTCTTACCTGCTGAGAATGATATGTTCACAAAGAGGTTTGCTCTTCCAGTAATAGATTTTAGGGGAAAGGCAGTGCCAAAATACTGAGCAGCTACCTGTCCTTATCACAAAAATGTATTATTAGAACAGACAGCAATTACAGAGAAATATAGTACAAACTGTAAGTTTCAAAAAAACCTTACAATAGATGACTCTAAGAAGAAAGAATACAAGAAGTATTGTGCAGAGAGTAAAATTACACATGAGGAAAATCAGACTTTCAAGAGGAGGTCATGAACCTTCTCCACAACAACATGGAAGAAGAAGAGGGTGCCACAAAATTTTGCAGAGGGAAAAACAATTTCAACAGGACAGACCAAAAGATAGTGCAAATGTTTCATTGATCCAAAAAAGTGTGGATATTTAACACAAGAAAGCAGACTTGATGGAAACAAGCTAAAATCAATTTTTGAGGCATTTTCCCTTGTGAAGCATAGCCAGAGAGTGGACCATGTTAAAGAGCAGCTGAGACTGTCTGAGTTGGTTAGAACAGGGTGTCAGTAAGACCAAGGTTGTGGGTTCAATCCCTATTAGACCCTTTGCTTAAGAGTTATCTCTTAAGATATGAAATGAAATATTCCATTCACGATCTCCAACTGTAGGATTCCAGCCTGAACATGCAGAGACTGAGACTCAACTGCACACAAACTATATAATTTATTATGCAATATATTCACGTTCACATACAGGTAGGGCCATCAGTCAGAGGAGGTCTCTAAGCGGTGTGAGTGGGGAATAACCAATCCCTGGTCCCCATAACTGAAAGTAAGGCAGTCCATCAGAGCAGGGCTGCCAAACACAGACCTTTCCATTCAAACATACAGAGCAGAAGTGCTGCTTATTGGGGGGTATCTTTCTGTGTTTCAGTCCCACAGCAGCACACATCTTGAGAAGAGCGTCCCATGGTCCCCACTGCCTGCTCTGAGCAGCCCATCCATGCATCCCAATATGGTGCTTTGCTAACAGTCACCAGTCCCCCTTCAGTAATGAGATTTACTCTAACCACACCAATTACAGCTAGACTGTATTTTTAATCATCATCAAAATGATTGTGTGTAGGTGGATTTTGAAAGGCCCTGGGCTCCTCTCTTTTCTACAAATTTCACTGCTGTACAGTGATGTCTGGATGTGCTCTTGGAACTGATGCCAGAGCCAGTGCACAGGGTTGTGACGCCTTACAGATGCCCTTGGCAGAAGGGCTGGATTTTATTTATGCTTTATCAATAAATCCTTGCACGTCTTCTCCCCGCTCCCTTTTTTAATATATTCCATGGGCTATGATTCCATTTATAATGTCTGCAATGTGAGAATCTACAAGTTTCCATGGGAGAATCAACAGGACCTTCCACATAATTCTACAGAAGAGCGTAAACCACATTTTTCTGCTACTTTGTTAGAGCTAACTTACCAACTTGTAGTAACTGCCTCCTAATTTACATACCATCATATCTATTTGCTTATAGGGATGCAAAATATCATTGGCGACAGAAAGTCTGCATGTAGGTCATTGTTTCACCTATTTATGAATTTTCTCTCTTATGGCCTTCAGTTCTTAGTACCATGATGATTTCCTGTTCTCCCTTAAAAAGTTTTTATTGATGAGATGACAAAAATGCTGTCATTCCAGTGGCAGAGAAAATCCAATGTCTGTTCCATTTGCCCTCTTCTTTTAATTTTCCTTAATGCCTGTGCCCATTTATTTTTTTGTTGTTGTTGTTAGTTGGTTGGGTTTTTTTCTTTTTCTTTTTCATAAGGTTCAGCCATGACTAATTGATTACAGGGATGTGAGTCTAAATATGTTTTATATTAATTTTTATTCCACTCATTTTATTAGCAGCCATTCAGGGAAGAAGATAAGAAGGACACTTTGCATGTGCTGGAATTTTCAGAGGAATATGTATGAAATGACTTTTGGAGATTTCTTACTCAGCTGAAGAGCAAATTGCCTCTCTGATGATCTGTTGTTTAAAAAGAAATACATCATATATATAGTGATGTATATGGACACAAACCCATGGTTGGGATAGATTCCACTCCAGAACATGCTTGGCTTAAGCCAAAGAACACCATGGCACATATCCATCATTCTGGAGATGCTTCCACATACCTGAAGCCACATCTTGCATGAAGAGACAATCCAGTACACAAAGGTGGTGGTAGATGTTTCATAGTGCGATAGCCTCAGGGATTCCTTCTGTCACTAGGAGCATGTAACCTATTCTTTCTAAGTACCAAAATCAGCCCTGCTCAGCTCCCCAGCTGTGAAGGAGCAGCACAAATCCTGATTTGGACTTGGATACTATCTATGGGCTGTCTCCTCAGAGCCACATCAGCTGTGTATGCAGGCAACAAACCTGTCAGTGCAGTCCCAAGGCCAGGCAAGAACTGCTTCCCTTGAGTCTGTCTGGTGTGTGACAGATGGACTTGTGCTGTCTGGAGGCCATTAGGTGCCCTTAGATGTGCTGCCCACAGACTGACTTCAAAACCACTATGTGGAGTGGAAGAGCTGAAAGACTTGCTTATCTCCAGGCATTTCTCAAACACCTGAGAGTACTGTAACAACAAAAAATCATCTTTCTTACTTGCAGCCGAATCTCTTTTGCAGTAAATATTTTGGATACTCCTTGTTTTCGGACAGGACTGTCATAGAATTTTATTTGTAAAAAGCCAGAAATGGGCCTCTGGTGTCCTTTAAAACACTCTATCAACAATATCCATTTGCAAGCAACATTCAGTAGATAATGGGACTTTCTATAAGATTATATCTGTTACCCTAGGCCTTTTTTTTAATACTTAAGCACTCACTTAACTTATTCATTGTGTTACCAAAAATTTGGTAAAATTAAAAAAACCTCCTTAACAACAGCATAGCATTAAGAAGCAGGCATTCTATATTTGGTCAGATGCATGGAAGAATAACTCCTCCCAAATCCATGCATGCTGAGTACAGGCAAGTTTGTTTATATGTATTCTTGATGCATATTCATTGATTATCCCAGATCAAACATATATATGATAATCATTTCCCTGAAATCATTAACATACTTTCCCTCCCCTTTACATGTGCATTCTTCTGTCCTTGGGGTCACTCTGGTGGTTCTTAGTGGCTGGAGACCCCAATGTTCCAACTGACCCGGCTGAGTTGGCAGGGCACTGGGGCTGGTGAACTTCCAGTTCTCCTTCTTACAGATTGGGTATTGTGCAGTTCTTAGGTCAGTAGTTTTGGAGAGGAAGGATTGTGTTAGCTCACCAGGTGTAGCCAATTTATCATCTGGTAACAATTGCAAAATGGGGCTGTTCTCTTCTTATGGCATCCCAGTACATCCTGGTAGTTTAATACTGCCAAGAGACACAAATGTTCTTGATGTGATTTGCTTTTCAGTGGCAGAGAGCTAACAAACTCATTCCCTTTCCACCACTGATACCCAACAGATAGGACTGTTATTGGCTGTCAACACATAACATATTAACTGCTCCAGTACAATTGTCGGCGTTCTCTGAAGACAGAAATTACATAAAAAGAAGAAACAACACCTTCTCAGCTGTGATTACTTTAAATAGGTAAATAGTTTAGTCTAAGATGGGAAAGTGACCATGAATACCAGTTTGAAATCTAAATCTAGAGCGCTGGTTGAGCTTTAAGACTTCTTTTGACCCAGGCCATCTACTCATTATTGACAAATCAGACCCAGTAACTACAAGATTTCCTGATGACTCATATCCATGAAAATCCCTGGCATGCCATATCTAACAAGTAAATCCTCAAATGAGCTTAATCATCATGTCACCAAGGGAGGCTGAGAGTCCTGCAGAAGGATGTTTAAGAGAGAAGGATTTTACATGCATAGCAGCATGTAGACAAGGGAAAGTACATTATATTTTACTAAAATTCTTCCACAGGACAATGTAAAATCTATCACTTTTCTTGATTTTGTGAGAAAGACCAGGTGTATGAGGAAAAACAGCTTTGTGGGAAACCATAAATCTGTTAGAGTTCAGATAGGAAAATGAGCATCTTTTAAAAAAGGGGGAGAAATGGCCCAAGTGTCAGACTATTAAGGTGTTATGGGATGAGATGACACCATGATATCTCCAGGGTAGAGGTATCATACTATGGATAAAATAGCTTGATGCTAATTGACTGCACAAAGGGGAATTTGGGATTCCCATTTATTAAAGGATGGTTTCAAAAACATATGTTACATGTAATTGTGAGGTAGGCTGAGCAAGAAAGCATCAAACTGGGAATTTTTCAAAATGCTTCTGTTTCATCAGAAAATGACAATTCATTGAAAACAAATATTTGCCAGGAAAATGATGTCTCTTCATGAAGTATTCACCCAGCTTCCCAGAACACTTGATTTAAAAGTTTGAAACTAAAATAATATTATTTTATCTGGAGAAAAGTCTATATTGTAAGTAAAACTAAACGGAATTTCTTTAAACTTAAAAATTTTTTGTATGCAAATTTTGTCAAACCTAATGGAGAGTTCCAGTGCTATGAAAACATCTCTGACTATATAAATCATTATTACTTTTCAACGTTTATTTGTAAGAAACAATCCATATATTCATTTTTGGGAGAAATTAAGTGCTAGTTAGTTCATTTGCAAGGCGTACTCCTGATCCTCTGATTAGGAAATACAATGAAGTGAGGTAGGTTTGTCTATTAAAGGGCAAAGACACAAATACAACTTCTGTGTCATTGCAAGGTGAGGGTTAGAGATCTTCTAAAAGAGAAGTCAGACATAAGTCTTTTAATTTCGCTATTACATGTCCACGCTAACTCAGAACCAACATGCTGTTTAGACACTTGCCTAGAAAAATGGAAATAAAATTTAAATAAAAATCTAAATCAGATAAAGTGGAGCCTGAAATGGTTCAATACAAGCAACTGGGGTTTGGTAAATAAATAAAAATATGGAGCAAAATATTTTTTTAAATAGATGGAGGGAAGAGAAAAAAAATCTAGTCTACAAAGGAGTATTACCTGAGTCATCATGCAATTAAAGTCTGTGGGCTAATTCTGGGTCTGTTCCACATGCTTTGCACCAGCTCCAGTGGTGCATTTCAAAATACATAATTCAAAATTCATACACATTTCAAAACCTGCCTCAGCTACCCATCAAATGATGCCTTTGGCATAAGGAAATTTTTAAGCACTCTCTCCTGAGCTTTTGTGTAAGGTGCAGGGCCAGTGAAAGAGAATATGTTTTGAGACATTCACAGCATCCAACTAGTCTCATGTCTGGGGTTGACCCTTGGGGACAAAGGCAGTGGATCTCATGGCTACTTTAATTTACACTGGCAATTGTTATCAGGTAGCATCAAAATATAGTACATAAATATTATGAACCAGAAACTAACCACAGGAAGAAAGCAAGCTTCACTTCATGCCTGCAGGTAACTAACGCAAAACTAATAGACTGATTCTTTTAAAACAAGTCTCTTCCTTAGAATGCAAGGCGATATACAAAAGGAGCTGAGTTTTGAGTGAATCCACTTATGCCATAAGCCAACACTTGAGCAAGGAATGTGAAAGGAGGAGACAGGAAAAAAAAAGAAAAAAAAAAGAATGATGTTGATTCAACAGAATCTCTTCTTGAAGATAAGTGATGATATGCAAAGGGCCTTGTTTCTGTGAAAAGTTTGCAGCAGAATGAATGAGTCATAAAAGGAAAGGAAACAAGGAAGGCAGTTCTGCCTTGCCACCTTGAGGACTTCCTTGCAAACCCAGATTTGCATCCTATCAAGAACCTTCAGTGATGTGCCAGAATCTGTGCAATAGCATACAGTATTTTCAAGGTACCACAGAAAAGTTAAGTCCATAGTCCATAATTAGAGACTCCTAGTAAGCCAGAAATCTCACTGACACCCAAACTTCACGTAGAGAAAGGTGTTCCTTTGTCCTTCCTGACCCTACCCACCATGCACAAATTCCCAAAGCCCCATGAACCAATGTCAGCAAGTACCAAACTGTGCCTTTTAGAAGAAAAGAAAGCAGCTTGCTCCTAGTATTGAAAAGTTTACTCAAATAATAACTGGGAAAGATTATCTGGAGGAAAACAAAAAAGAAAATAATTTCTGTAATGAAAGCTGTATTCCAGTTTGCAGCTTTTTCTGGTAGTACAACACATAAGAGTCTGCAACTTAACAGACATGATCGATACTGGTCAGTTCTGGCTATTTTTCACTGGAGATCCTCAATAATTACTAATTTTAAAATATTAGTAACCACAGAAAGTGTTTGATATATATCAACAATCACTCTAAAACAACATATTTTATCAACTGCTCAATTTATCCTGAATATCTGCACCAGTTACCTTAGAAAAGGAAATACAAAAAGCCTTAACATAATGGAGGAGTAAATATGTATACAGGAGTATATATAATATTTTTATGTATATATTCACACATGAACAGACACATACCCAAAAGTATTTCAGTGGAGTGTACTGAGTTTTCAAGAGAACTTGGCACTACTGAAAGTTTCTTAGAAACGAACCTGAAAAATGGTTGTCAAATAATGCAAACCAAGGCAAAGAACAACATATACAATATTAAATACTTTGAGCTTACTGAGTTGCTTGCTTGGACTTGCAGGAGAAATCTGAACACTGAGATACAGTCAGAATGAAACAGCACTTAAGAGTTTTGTCTCTACTAATGCATATTTTATCATTTATATTATGACTTTTAATGACGGGCAATCTTCAAAGAGGTATAAAAAGTCCCTGAGAGAGATTGAATACAAGGAATAGATTGGGTACAGTCACTAAACAAGGGGTGGGGTGAGGAAACAATCTTGGCTCGGTGGGACAAACACTCAACCTGAGGGGGCTAAACGTGGTAGTGAGTCAGAGACAGGGCAGAATTTCTCCTAGGGGAAAGGGAGGAGAACATCAAGGACTGGTGCAGGGAGCAATCTGAAAAGAATAATTTGTCTGGCATGGAGAAGAAGAAAGATTTAGGAGAGGTGTGAGTGGCAGAGCAGTGAAGAAATTACTATTGAATTGACTGAACTACATAAACTATTGAAATGACTGAAAATTCAAATTTTGTGATCTGCAGGTCTAAGTAATCCCCTAGAGGTTTGTATCCCTCAGTGTTGGCTGTAGGTAGTGTATTAGGTAACACCTAAGGTTTCAGGTAGGAGCCCAAAGACAACTTGAAAAAAAAGAGTTTCCAAAAAATCAACATACAAAACACACTCAGAAAAAAAGCATAAATTTTCCTGGTCTTCATTGGTACAATGTGTCCTTGGGCTTGACCACTACTGCCTTAAAAAAAGGGAAAAGAAAAATGCCATTACAAGTCAGTACACTAAGTCCCGATGTTTTATAACCTTATATTCTCCATAAGTGGTACAACTGCTGTCCTTGCCCAGTTTCCAACAAACAGACAAGAACAGACTGAAGAGGTAGTAATGACCTTAATCAAAAGGAAAAGTCACTGACTGCATCCATCCATAGCTTAATTAAAGAGCAGAACAGTACTGGACCTTATTAAAGGACAGGCTACAACTGGCTGTATGTGAAAAGACAAAAGGCTACAAAGCAAACTCTTTGCCTGAACATGTGTCAATCTGAAGATATCAGGGTGTGTGACGGCTGCAGCATGGCCCTGCTGCATCAGCTGGTGAAGTTGCACCCAAAGGGAAGGAGGACAGAGAAAGGAATCGGATCCCCTTTGTCTTCTTTGCTGTTAGAAAAGCTGCTTTTAGCCTGAAGCTGTGGGAGTTCTTGTTAGGTATCACCTCCTGCTTCTCCTGCTAAATGTATGAATACTAAGGCAGATGGATGTGAACCAGAGACAAACTCCCTTCTGGTGTTTTGGAATGACAGTGTGAGATAAGTCCATCTCGCTTTATGGAACCTAATTCAGAGCAGAATTTTATTGAACACTTAAGTTTGACTATTCCTCATCTGCCAAAATGAGGTATATGATGGCTTTCAATTTAACTGACAATTGTATTCAAGCCCTGTTAGTTGATCATTTATGAAAAAGAGCATCAAATAGGTCACTTGATGATTAGTTATTCCTAGCTTTCAAAGCTCTTGTCATTTTCCACCAATATCAGAAAACCTTCTCATCCTATTATCTCCAGGAAATTTAGCATTCAGAGTGAGATAAATAAACCATCACTGCTGTTATACATCTTACTTAGTACAATCAAGAGCCCACTCCTACAAGTTCCTTTGCAAAGGAGCCTTGGGGTTGTTCCATGCGAAGGCAAAAACATCCATGGGGCTTTCCCATGAAAAACAATGGACAGCCATCATATCCCTACTTTTAACTGGGACCCACCCCTCTGTTAATTCCTGAGGGTTCTAAAATTAATTACTGTTGATTAGGAGGAGTTAGGGCAACCTCTGAAATTGAGTCCTTTGAAGAGTTACATTCCAAAGAGTGGAAAATAGTATAGTTGTGCAAGAGTCTGGGTTATCATATGAATACAATGCATTTAGAAGTAACCACATTCTGTTAAACACAGCCCTGCAAAAAAAGAAAGACTCTGCACTTAGCTTCTTGTAGAGCAGGCACAGGGGCAAAAAAAGAGAAATTGCACATTGACAGCTCTTAAAGCTCCTTAGTACTCTCATTTATCTCATGGAAATGTATTAATCCTATTATGACTAAAACAAAATGACTAAAGAGGACTAGGAAATTGAAGTCAAAAGCACAGATCCATAGCTTTCCTTCAGAGGATTAGGTCGCATTTGGAAATAGGAATCTCTATTACAATAAGGAATGCTACTAGTACATTTACTTGGCAAGAACATACACCAGAATAGTATTGAAAATTTCTGTCTAGTCACAAAAACTAGCTTGGTACAACAACAACAACAAATTCTGACAGGGTTCAGTAGAAGAGATCACTTCAAAATAATTGAATTGAAGCACTCTTTCAATTCTTCATTGATTTATGAACTACTGTGTTTTCCTGGGGGAAAAAAAATTGAGAAAAGCAAATATTAAATTCCAGAGCTGAAAGACTAACTATGAGTAGAATACAAGCCTGAGCAGGGTACAGCATTTCATTTATGCAATATTTACACCTGCACATACTCCTCCAACAAGTGAGGTAACATAAGCAGGGCTGCCCTATACAAGGATAAATTTCTAAGGAAATGTTGAATTCTGTGCTCTACATGAATATTGTTACCTTAAGGTCCATCTCTGTACTTTCTTTTGCATTTTACACAGTAACAGTCTACCATTTAAGTCAGCAAGAAGAAATAACAAATAGCATCACAAGACAGTGCCTATTCTGCTGTCAGGCTGCTTACATTAAAAAAAAAAAAAGAAAAGCTGTTGCCTATAATTTAGTAAAGTACATGAATGTTCTGCAAACCAAATCCTTAGTAAGAGATAACAGTCTGATAACACAAGAAGTTTTCTTTAGGTGCTGCCATGACTATTTTCTATTTCTTAAGTCTTAGCATAGCCTGGCATGGACACCAACTATTTTCAAGCTGTGGATACCTGCTTTTAATCAAAGAGAACAGTCACAAGACAACTTTATTGTCATCAAGTTATTAATGCTATTAGGCATGGATATAGTGGTGACACAACAAAGTCACAAGTAAACCCCAAACCTACAAGCATTTCTTTTTGGAAGGAGTACTGTATAGCACACATATTGAAATGTGTGTAAGTTTAAACATAAAGGAGATATTATTAATGTTGTTTTACAACTTCGGTTTAAATGAAATTGATTCTATTCTTGAAGTGAAGGGTAGACATCTATGTGTGTTCTCTCTGTGATGACTTAGTAATTTTTCACTCCGGTAGGTAGTTCTTATATGATGGTTCCCTGTGTTGGTGAGGGACTTGGCATTCAGTGAGACCACAATTTCTTACATGTGCTCCAAAGTTAGAGCACAAATATAAAAGTCTATACTGGATTTCCTCTTATAAGTGTATTTGTACCTCGCAAGAATTCTATTCACAGTTTCTATCAACTTTTGATTTTTATATGTATTTCACATACAATCCAGTAGTAATTTCTCCTTTTTGTTTTTTTAAAAATACTTTAAAATTATTTTTAAAAAATTCTTACATTCTTTCCTTTGAGGCAGAAAATAAAAAATAATAGATCATAATTTTCTTTATCCGTGATCCTTGAACTAGGATAATAGGTTGAAACTTTATATAAAACTGATAACTAATTAACACAAATTTTACTGTGCCTAGGACAAGTGAAAATCTGTTTCATGATTTAAAGCAAAATCCAGTTAAAAAGCAAATAGTCTCTCAGAGCATTTAAAATGCAAATACTGCCACAAAAAAACCCCCATCATAAACATTAATGAAGTATAGATAAAAATTTATGCTGCATGTCTAAGTACCTAAACATTCAAGCTGAAAGAAACAGAAAGTAGAGAATTAACTAAGAGCAGCAAAATTATTTTTAATAATTAGAAAGTAATGTTTCTAACAAAATGGAGGGTTCCAAACCCCATAACAGAAAGACTTAGAGGATCAATAAATAAACAAAAGAGAGAAATCAGTCAGATAGGTCTGAGGCTACTACAGCATGCTTCTATATTCAGAGGTCACATACTGGTTTGGTTGGAAGGGCTCTTCAAGGTCATCCAGCTCCAACTCCTTGCTGTGGCCAGAGACACCTTCCACTAGACCAGTGTGCTCAAAGCCCCATCCAGACTGGTCTTGAACCCTTCCAAGAACAGAGCTTTGTGCAAAGGACAAATAATTTATCTAACTTGTCAATTTTAGATGCCAGAATATGGTTAAAGACCAAGTCTGAGTAACAACAAGAATAGCTACTCTATGAGAAATTGGACAGTTCTGGGAAAATCAGTAAGTCTCCTAAAAAATGAATATTTTGATAAAAAGAAAAAAAAAAAGAAAAAAAAGGAGAGTCAGGGTCTTTAACCTCTGGATCAAAACA